>BMAW01031508.1:52207-168250 GCA_019974015.1 Nephila pilipes | reverse complement strand
TATATATATATATATATATATATATATATATATATATATATACTGAAAATTTATGAAAGAATAATTTAAAATATTTAAAAAGACAAAAATCCAAAAAGAAATGTAACAATGAAAGAAAAATAAATGAAAATATGGAACCCAGCAAGTCAAAAAGCAATATCGGGCTGAGAACCGATTAAGCGGGGTTAAACTAGTTTAATGGTACCAACCTTCCCCCTTTTCGACTTGGTAGGCTGAATTAGGAAATCCAAATTGCGAAAGAGTTCATGATTAAAAGATGCAAACAAATTCAGTGATGAAATCTACAAAAATAAAATCTATAATTCCTGGTAGGCTGAATTGGGAAATCCAAATTACAAAAGAGTTCAATGATTAAAAAATGCAAAAAATTTCAACGATAAAATTTACAAAAATAAAATCTATAATTCTAAAATTTTCAACAAATCAAAATATAAAAATTACGTACAAAATTCAAAGAAAGGAAGTTTCAAATATGTGAGTAGAAAGACGGAATTTTCTTTAAGCTTCAAGATGTATATCACATACTCAAAATGAAAAAAAATATAACACATCATCACCATATAAATTGAAAAAAGATTTAAATCATTGTTTGATTGGTAATAAAATGTAAAAGGATGCAAACAATTGGTTGGTAATAAGTTGTATGGTAAAGGAGTATAACGGTCCAGAGAGTGAGTAAAAATGTAAGCTGTGTAAATGTAAATAAATAAATAAATTCTTCACGGCTAGACCACTAACAAGCCGACTTTGTGGACCTATTGTTGTATGGTGGATTTGAAATTGGATCACGATTCGCAAAGATGTTTAATATATTTGTGATGTATATAAGTATTTAAGAAATTTATTGGATAATCATGATCCAAACAGTTGTTGAAGAATTTTTTAATGTTATTAAATTTGTCTATTTTATGTGTGGTTAATTGTTATTACGTAATAAAATATTCCTATAAATTATTATTATTATATATATATATATATAATTTTATTCAAAGTTATTCGTACAATGTTTATTGTTCTCAGATACGCTCATCGGTCAAAAAAAGTTTCAACAAATAGGAATATTCAGAATGAAATGATACTTAAAAGGAATTTAGTATTCACTAGGAACAGGAATGATTAAAAACTAAATGTGAACATGACAAAATTTATTATTTAAAATATGAAAAAATTAAATTTCTAAATAGAATGTTTCTTTAGTGCATTCTACCACATGTACTGGCAGGAAGTCGCAGACGCTCTTAACGATGCCGCTCATACCATGCAAATTGAACTTTGGCATATAGATCTTACATATTTTGTAGTGGCTGTGGTGTCTTATCAGAATGGCATGTAATATATCATAATTTTCCTATGTGTGACAGGTTTAGAGGGGCTGTTGGCCACGACATAATGTTTACGGTTTCGGTTCAAACTCTTGGGATAGAAGAGGTAGGAACACGAGCGTTGCTTTGTTGAAATAGAGGACTAGGATGGGGTGTTCACAGAATTAATAGCAATCAGTCAAATAACCTACCCAATGTACCTTTGGGCAATCAAATTTGCTCAGAAGTAGAGCAACGATGATCGGGAATCGTACCAATTCGCAGCCAATATCATTGCACCCTACTGACTGGATGTCTAAACGAGTGATATCAAATCATTCCTCATAGAACTAACCACGTTACCTCCACACGCGGGTGCAATTCTCATCCACACCAAGACAAAAGTGAAACTTGTCAGTAAACATAATCAGCTGCTGTTACGCATGGCTCCATGCTGCTCTTTCGTGACACCATTGGCGACCTTGCTATGGTGACTGGGTTAATTATAATGGTCTCCATGCAATCAATTCAGAAGCATGCAACCATTTGCTAATGGTATTGCCATTTACAGGATGATGCAGAGAGGAGGGCCTAATTGTTCATGAAATGTATGGAATTCTGGGCAGTAGGTGTACTTCTCGCTTTCGGGACAGTTTTCCGATCTTTCTACTCGTAATCCGTGTAGCTCTTCCTGTGTCTTCCTGTCGTGAGTGATAACTCCTTTGTTCTCAATTCCGCCCTTAACATGAAACTATAATATCTGAGCGTCCAATATGGCACGAAATCCGACGTTATGACTATACACCTTCTTGCAATCCTAAGCACGCTGTACTCTTCTCAAAAGCGTTCAACTGTTTAAATGGCTGTCGTTTCTTCTCAAAGACGTTCTAAACTACAAAACAACAAATTAAACCTGAGCACATTATTTAATATCATAATTACGCACTTTGGGATAACCTTTTGTAAAGTCTTTAGTGGCTCAGTGATTTACTTACTTGCTGACATCATTTACACCGACGCGACTAACACTTTAATCATTTGCATATCTAACGAGGACTAAAAACTTTCTTAATTTTAAATTTACTTGCCTCGATTCCTACTGTCCTAACTACGTGAGTATAAATATGATCAAATTACGTAATTTTTAAACGTATAAATAGAAAATGTTACATTAAAAAATTTGATTTTTAAAAAAGTATTTTGGTCCATATAAATGTTTCTATTATTTGCCTAACCGTATAGACAAACATAAATATTTACTACTGCATAAAATTAATATACCAAGAATTACAATGGTTGTTAGTAAAAAAGGATTCAATTTTTCTAAAGATTTTGAATATGTAAAGATAGTCAATTCCAAAGAATCGATATTTAATTCTTTATAAAATTTACATATAAGTGTAACAAATGAGAACATTGCGAACATTAAGAACTGAGCGAATAATTAGCTAAATTTATATAGGAATATTGAACTAGATTGATATGTCCAATAATACCAAATATTTTTAATGTTAATAATTCAACTTATCTTTCAATGTATTTAATTCATTTAAAATTTTTGTGGGATGCTTCAAGTCTTTAATGATTATTTAATGTTTCATTTGCGAGTTCAAGTTTCTTAATCAGCACAGTTATGTCTATTCAGATCAATAGATTTCAACTGTTTTTCGAAAAGTTTACATAAGTGTTTTGCCAACTTCTATTCCTTAGAATTAAAAAAAAAAAGATTTTTCAAACTTTAATGGATCTTCGGACTAGCGTTGAGAATTAAAATTAAGACACACACGTGTACATGTGTGTGTAATGAAATTAATAAATAAAAAACACAAAGGGATGATTAAAGGAATTCAGTAACAAAAGTGAACTATATTTTGGACTTTATATATATAAAAAGTCCAAAAAATAGTTTAAAACGCTACATTAAGAAATAAACATGTATTTCAACCAATATTAAATTACATACCTATTGTAAAAATAAATTTAAAGGAAATTAAAACTATTGAAAATAAAAATACTATTACTAAATAAAAAGAAATTTGACGTAATTAGGCTTAGGCGTACAAAAATAATCTTTGTGTTTGTTTTCTATTTTATATTTTCTTTAATCTTTAAAAAATAAATAGTATGATTACTTTTCATAATAGTTTTATTAGTTTTAATTTTTCCTTCTTTTTACTTTTGTTAATGAATTCATTTAATCATTTATTTTTTTATACATTCCTACATGAAGAATTGATATCCATTTCAGCTTTTCAATTTTCGTCTCTGTATTATTTACCTATAATTCCAATTTTAGAATTGTTTGATTTCGTTTAATTTTGTGTATTGTGTAATTTTTTTTTAATCTTTTCTTATCTTTTTAATATTTTACAATTATTTTATTTTTTAGTTATTTTTTAGTTATAAGATTAATCTTGAATATATATATCTTTTGATTTTCATTGATCCTTTTTGAAAATATTTCTTTTTCTTGCGAATTTTGTATCTTGGATTTTTTGAATTTTTGATTCTATTTGATATCTTTATTATTTTGTTCTATAACCATAATATAAACTCTTACTAACTGGAGAAAACTAAGTCTGTAAATCTAGAAAAAAAAATCTGCAACTGTCACAAACCAGTTGTATTACTCTTAGAATTAAGCTCATCTGGAAAAGCAACCGGAGTCGGAAATAAAATCAGAACATGAATAAAGCTAACTCTAATTTGAAAAAAATAATTGATAACTCTAATGACATATAAACACAGCATCCAGAAACTTAAAAACTGTGATAAAAAAATGTAAAGAATTTAACAATCCTATTTTTTGGAAAATCGGAGAACGTGTTCTTCTGAGCCTTAGAAAGCTTAGAATTTATTTTTTTGAACCTTAAAAATGACATTCTTAGCAACAACAAAAAAAACCGCCCAGGAGGAATTGAAAGCAGAAATTGTAATAAAGTTCTTAGGTAGCAAAACCGCTAAATCATTGATACATATAATTGATGAAGAATTAAAGTGTTACGAAACCGAAGGAATTCAGTACTGAAAGACTACGAACTTTCCGCTTACGCATGTTTTGTAAACATTAGAAGTACAAGACGCGAAGCTAATGAAACACATATCCAGTTCGCATTGAGACTATCAGCAAATTTTATAATTATTGTTAATTGAAAAACATTAATATTTTTGGAACTCTATGCAAATTGTTATTTCGTGTAATTTTTTAAAACGCTTACGAATAATTTGTTACTTATACTAATGATAAAATGGACAAATCATCAAACGGTTCCTTAGAAGTGTCTTACAAGGTGATGTGATGAAGATCATGTCTGCTTAGATGCAAACTAGCGCACTTAGTGCACAAGACTTAAGGCCAATGAAGCTGAAATAATAGAGGATGAAGAACCCGAAATGACATCGTTTTCAGCTGACTGGATGAAATCTAAAACTAGACGTTAATCAAAAGGAGTAGGATAATTGATATGAACTTTCAAATATTTGTACATTCATTCATATTTTCATTTTTTTTTAATTTTATATATATATATATATATATATATATATATATATATATATATATATTCCAGATATTAAACTATGGTGCAAATGTGAGAGCACTTGCTAATCAGGATTCACGAGCGATGTGGGAAAGGTATCCGTAGACCACAGTTTGAAACTCCAGAGGGAACCAAATAATGATCTTCAAATGTCGTTGTGGATCATGGTCAACCTTGTCCAAGTTTTCTCGGCATGAATCATGTTTACTGAAACTGTTTCCACAAACTGCAGACAATACTGGGCGCTACAATGAGTTTTAGTTTAGTTTTTTTAATTTCGCACTAGAAGCAACACGAGGACTATTGGCAACGGACTTTGTAATTTTGAACCTCGGTCAAGTGACGAGGGCGACACCTGAGCTGGCATCACTCTCTCCTAACTTCCACACCACGCCAACGGGAGGACTTTGGAACCCAACACATTTAACGTGCATCAAACCCGGCTACATGGTGAATCTTTAGTAGCCAAGGATCGAACCCGTGATTGAACGGAAACTGCCGGTCACGAATCCGAAACCATGACCACTAGGCTACCGCGGCCCGCACGACAATGAGCTCCGTAACTTCCTCCGTTTATTATTAATCTTCCTCCAGTTTATCAACATTTCTCTATCTCATTCCATCCTCCTTTCATTCGTGGCTTCTCAATTTTCCTGATACTGTATAAAATTTATGCAACTTAAAGATGAAACATGGCGAATGTCGACGAGGAGTACGAGCACATAATTCACAGACAACCATTCGTGTGCTTATATTCCTTTCTCCGTTACAGCTCAGCAGACTCGCACGCAAACGCTTACGCATTGGACTCCGAATATCTGCATAATTAATACCTTTCGCTCAAAATTTGGGCAAAAGTAGACATAATTTGCCAATTCTCTTAATTTTGCACTCTTCTGTACCTTAGTACTTGTTGTCAATTGTCCTTTATAACGCTATCTTTAATATGTATCTCTGTTTGTGTTCTTTTGAGTCCTATTAATATTTACTGATGATTATTTTCAGATAACAAATTGGTACAGAACTTTGATTCTTGCTGTTCTGTGATACTATAGTTCAATCCATTTTATTTTTACAACTTTTCTTTCAAATAACGTCTAATCAGTTTCAAAACGGTAAGAATTTGGGACAAAATGCTACTCTATTAATCGAATGTAATTGAATGAAAAATTGTTTGCAAAATAATACTCTAAAAATCGATCTTAATCCATCTTGTACTTGATTCCTTACAATGAAAAATATGAACATTATTTATTAATAATTATGCTAAAAATATTTGAATGCAGCAATTGAAATTATTTAGTAATACGTTTGAATATTTTACAACATTAAAAAAGCTAAATTAAAATGCTTCAAAAACTAGTGATCGTAATGTACTAAGTAGTTAAGAATTAAAATAAATTTTAAAATCAAAGGCTATGAAATTAATGTGTGCGTGCGTACGTTTAAATTAATAGATTTCAATATATTTTTGAATGCATTCTTATAATATGAGGAACATTTTGTAGTTAAATTAAGCATTTATTTACTACCCAAAAGAAGCAAATATTTTTGTCATAAAATTATTAATTAAAAATATTAAAAATTAATTAAACAGTTACATCATTTCTGAAGAAGAAAATTAATTTGAAAGGAGCAAAATAAATTGAAAATGTCTTCACATCTGAGAACAAAGCCTCAAACATTCTCATTTCGATTTCTTCCCTGAGAAGGTTTTTAAACTATTAGTAAATTTCTCTTTACAATATGCTCCTATTATTAAAAAAGTACCAATGCGTTTTTGCCAAACGTATTCAATATCTGACTGGTATCGAATAGCAAAACATTACAGAAATAATCAAATAAAAATAATTAATCCGCATCTGAAAGACTCATATTTCTCGAAAATTTTCAAAATCTTTCCTAAATTCGACTAAAGAAAAATGAAACACTACAGCATATAAAAATAATTTTGAAAGCTTTTCTGACATCAAATTATATTACTTTATCGTAAAATTACGATACAGTTGAAAAACGATGATCAAAGTTTGATTGTTAAGTAATGCTTCCATAGCCATACCCTTTCTATCTGCAATCCAATTTTTACAACTCTTCTTGTACTGGAAAGCTACATGTATCCTCTTTGTAATTCATTTTTCATTTTTCGTTATACTCCCCATCCCTTTCCATACACTTGCACCAATAAGTGACTAGTGGAACAAAACCATCGGAGAAGTATTCCGGTAGATACTGTCGACACCAAACTTTACTGGCAGCTTTTATCTCGTTGTCAGAACGAAAGTAATGTTCCTCGAGGTCTTTCTTCAAAACGTCAAAGTCAAAGACTTTCATCTTTGGATGAGATGAAAATCGCAAGGAGCAAGACAGGGAGCAATCAAACCTAGATGTTTGAACATCATTTTCACGTGAATCACCCTCTTCTTCAGTTCCGCGAAAACTAATGACATCTTTAAAAAAAAAGAAAACGATGGGTTAATAATAGAAGTCTCATGTAGAGTTTAGATACAATAAGAGTTTTGAAAACCGCAAATGAAAAGTTATCAACACAAAGGCGTTACTGTTCAATCAAGTATTGTATAAATTCACATTGCGTTTTGTGACTTATGAACTGAAGTTTTTGTTTTTTATTAACGTCGCACTAGAAGCAACACGAGGGCTATTGGCGATGGACCTCGTAATTTTGAACCTAGGTCAAGTGACGAGGACGACACCTGAACTGGAAACCTCCTCTCCTAACTGCCACACCACAGCAACGGAAGGACTTTGGGACCCAACACATTTAACGTGCGACTGCCCCGGCTACACGGCGGATCTTTGGTGGCCAAAGATAGAAACCTGCGACTGAACGAAAACAGCCGGCCACGAATCCAACGCCATGACCACTAAGCTACTGCAGCCACCTTATGAACCGAAATGAAGGAGGCTGCAAGTATCTTAACCTTTTCAGGATGGGTGGTCGAAGACACTAAGGATGAGGTTGGTTCAGAAACCAATTAAGAAGTTCCTTTCCCTCTATCTGACTACCATGGAGCTTGTTAGAACCTTTAAACACCAATCACTTGACAGGCTTCTCTAGTTTTCAGAGAGAAGGGAGATAGCGTTCTGTTGAAAATCCCTCCTTCCCCCTCTTTTGTCTCAGTTCACACAAGTAAAGCGAATAATTCTATACAGAGTTATTTTTGTAAGCGGTTGTTACACTATTTTATTGCTTAAAGTAGTCATATCAGTTTTTTTCATATCAAACTTATTTGCTTTTAAGATGCGAGTGAAATATTTTTTGTGTATAAACAGATTATGCATAGTATTATTGTCTATTTATTAAATTGCATTATTTCATATAATGTAACTTGATAATTGCATTACATAAATTTATTCTCATATTCAATGCAGTGATGGCATATTAAAAATATATGTAAATAAAATAATTATAATAGTAATTTTTCGGATTATTATATATGAAAACCGACTATTTTATTGTATGAATTATGGTACTAAGTTAGATAAAAAGGAAATTATATGAAAGAAAATACCACCTAACTTTAGAACACATTTCTGAAGTTTCTCGAATTGAAATCGGAGAGGCATTCACAATTCCACACTTAAAAATAACTTTTCCTAAAAAATTGAGAATGATTGGTTATTAAAGACTTTCTGAACTTCATACATTCTCATTGTCCAGTGAGTGGCAAACTTGCTATGCGGCATTATGGTAAGAGGATACTCAGAACTGTCAATCATTAACAAAAATCTATCAGTAATATGTTTCTATCAGTAATAAAACTCTATGCTATTTAGTTTTCCCAATATGCATGAAAAGCATTTGACATCACAAATTTAACAGTTTTTCATAAAAACGTACCTGTAAAGGAAATTCATCTTATTTTCGCTCTCTCAACTGGGAATGTCTAAACCTATTTTCATTAACCTTTACAAGGTAGAGGGGGAATAAGGAACGTTTTCTTTTTCGTCGATTAAATTTTAAAATTCAGGATTCTATTGCCATTTAACTGCATTTTACACTCCTAACTATGGGTATTTCGCTTACCAATCAGTTTTAGAATATATTTGAAGGCAATAGTTCGTATGTGATGTATTTCCTTCATTACTTAATTGTACAGCCATCTTAAAGTCTAATTAAATAGTCAATAAGCTCAAAACACCGACTGAAGATAAGTAAGCGAAGTACAATACATTTTACTATCTATCAAATGATATGCAAGATCCCTCTCCCTCGAGTACCAATTAAATTAATTAATACTAATTTCTGTTCAAATATTAAAAGGTTTTCGCCTACCAAATCACTCGTTCTGATTCAAGCACTGATAAATTATAATTGATTTATAACTAATTATAACTGATTTGACCCCTATTATTCTGATCAGATATCCTTCCAACTAATTTTTATATAAACGATTGATTCTGACGATTCACTTCAATTTACAGCATCTATCAGCTCCTCATTATCCTCTATCTCCCTTCTCTTTCCTTTCAATTCTTTTTCACATATGTATAACACTCTAAAATTCAATTCACTACACTTCTAATTTTTGTCTAATATACCTATTCATATTTCAATTGGCTGGAAGGAGTTGTAATTGTATGTAATTAAAATTCCCAAAATGTCTCGAGGTTAGTGAAGAGAAAGTGGCAAACAGACCAATGTCATAAGTTATAGAGCATTTTTAGCTATTAAAAACAGTTCGAGTTACTGAATAAAATTTTAAAAAGAAAATAAAGTTTATTTAAGAGTAACAAAAATATTAAAATAATGATGATAATGAAAAAATTACTAACAATTGACATAATATTCTTAATTATTTACGGACTGAAGTCTTTCAACGCAGCCCTAAACAAGGAATACATTTTGAAAATTTCTAAGGCTCAAAAAGAAAAACAAGTAATATACAATCTTTCGTGGAAATTTTTAAAAATATTCATTTTTTATACCGAGGTACTATGATTTATGCACTTAATGTGTAATCAGAAAACCATTCATAAATTCTGCTGTCAGTTTCTGCAATTTTTCATCTCGTGTTTCTTGAATACATTGAAATACTGAATCTCAATTTTGTACAAAGTAAAAAATGACGTCTAAAATTGTTCTTAGTTTCTGTAACTAAAATTTAAGTTACGCAGAAATTCACTTAAAGCAGAAAGAAATCCATTAAACATGAAGTTATTTTTTTACATATTTTAATACATTTCATTAAATAGAGTTCATACTCAGAAATGTTAATATACATTTCTTACTCGTTTAATATATAATCCAGAATATACTAAGAAGCAAGAATTCAGTTTGTGTTAATCTCTGTATAACCGATACATATTATTTTATTTAAATTAAACTAATTTTTTCATATATAATATTTGGAATAAGAATTAATTATGATTTACAAAGAGAAGATGGTATCAAATGTCATCCTCGTCCCTTGTCCGAGGCTCAAAATTACGAAGTCCGTCGCCAATAGCCCTTATGCTTTTTCTCAATGCGATGTTAATGAACAAATCAAATATCCTCTGCATATGTTTTAGTTCTTTAAAGAATAAACAGCAACAAAATATTTTGATAAGTCATGTTTTCAAGTTTTTGAAATGAAGTTAAATTCCTTAACCTAATTAACTCTAATCATAAGTTTTGTAGAGTCAAATAAAAATTATCTATACAAACATCTGAAATATTGCATATTTAAATTTAATTGAAGTACTTAAAGAAGTGCTATCCTAGAGGAGAGATACAGAAATATTCGATAAAAATTGCATGAAAATATAATTGCAAATTGTATTTCTCTACCTACATTAAACTTAATTTACAAACTGGGCAATAAAGTATTGCTTTTCGGTATTAAATATTTTTAAATAATCCAAATGAGCTAAGATCTTTTTTTTTAAGGCTCTGAAGTCTTCTTTTCTCACAAATATTTTCTTGAAATCTATTTTCAATGATAGTAAAAGTGCTATTCTAAGCTTTATGAATATTTCATGAAGAATAACGAACCCATCATTCAAATTTTTATCGATATTTTTCTTACGTATAAAAAGCAGCCAAAAATTTCAGTGGAATTCTCATCCTACAAAAGAGGATCAAATATAAAAGAGAATTTTTAATACTTTTTTCTGAAATACTACTTACCAAAATTAACCCATTGTTATTTTTCTCTATAACCTTCTTCGAAATCTCCCTCAGGGGCGTTCCTTCTTTAGATAGGTACAGACATCATGACCCCGGACCTACCAAAAGAAGACCGAGAGGCCCTAGCGATTTTTTTTCCATGGGGTTTACTGTCTTTTGTAAAGACATGTGATATGTCCCCAGGATATCCTTGCGATTCTTTTGCCTTAGACTCTACTTGTCAACCAATTTATACCTTTTCCCATTTCTTCAAACGTCTGGTATCCAGTTATAACTCTACCTGTGTGGTTACCGGGTATGACAGAATAGTTCCATTGTAGCTCATGCATACCGTAAGAGGTGACTCAAATGGGTACCCAGCTGTTGGAATAGCAGGGAAATTTGCCCCTGGGGATTATATCAGGGGACCTCAGGGACTTGCCTTCTTTAGGTAAGTAAGGGCATCATGACCCCGAGGTACCCTAGAGATCTTTTTCTTTCTTATAGGAATTACTGTCTTTGGTAAACATGGGTGACGCAATCCCGGGTTACTCTAGCAATCCTTCTTTATTTTCGACCCATCTTCTTGTCATCCAATTTTTGTCTTTTTTTTTTATTATTATTTCCAATTTTTCACTTCCAGATTACAGTTAAATCTTGTTTGGCGCAGCATAGCCACATCTGGATCATACGCCAATAACATTCACACTCACTCACTCCAGTTATACCTCTTGGGCACAAAATAGCCATATCTGGCTCTGACGACATTAAGCTCCTCTATCACTCATTCATTCCAGAAAATCTCATCTAACGCTTGTTTTGGTTTTTAAAATCATATTTCAGATTTTATCCCTTTTATGATGTTTACAATTATTTATTTTAATCTGTGTCTTTTATCTAATATTTATAACTCGATTTCAAAAAAAAAACTATTGATTGATCAACAAATGTTTGGAGCAGCATAATCAGATTTGGCCCTTGCACCTCATTAACTCACTCATTTACTCTTCTTTCACGGTTTCAAATGATACTCTGTAGTTGATGAGTCTAGACTAGTTGATGAGTCTAGACTCTGTAGTAGATGAGTGAACCCTGCGGATCTCAATGAGAAGTCTTGGAACTGATAGGCTGGGTTAAACTTCTTCAAAAGTTTACAGTAATATGCTGCAGTGATTGTATATCGATCATGAAGAAATTCGTTCTCACAATATTCGGTGTAACTCAAAAATATACTAAAGGGGGGAGCTATTCCAGCGGAGAGATTACTTTTAGAGGAGTATTTCCCCCTTTTGTGAATCATTCCATAAAGGATCCCTTGGAATCAAGTAGTTGGTGAATTAAAATGATTAACTATATTAAGAATAAAATAATGTTCAACCGTTATTTAAGCTTTAAAGAGCTTATCGTTGTTATGATAAAATACAAGGTGTTTCGAAATTCATGGGTAAAAATTTAAGGGATGATATAAAACAACAAAACAAACAATTTTCACCATACAACTTATAGGTGGAGAGCAAACGATGAACCGCTAGATGGCGCTTTAATGGAAAGCATAAAGTACAAGTTTCCTTATATATCGTTATTTGTACCGGGGATTTCAGGTGACATGGGGACGTAAAGTAATCAGGAAAAGACAATAGCTTAAAAAAAGTCTTAAGTCCTGCCCCGTGGTTTCATTGTATATAGAATTTGGCCAATGCTATTTGAAGTCTTGTTTATATTTGATCAACCTTCGTATTCAGGAAACTGAAACCTTAAATATATCATCGAAACTATTTTTCCCATGCTGTTAGGCCAGGGATTCTGGTCACAGACTCGAGGCAAATGTTGTTTTTGTCATATCTTGAATTCGAGTTTTGAATTGACTCAGCCGTGGGCAGCTTACCTGCTTCAGGTGATTACATGCACCACTCACTCAAGGTACCTCGAAAAGGTGCCTAGTGGTCATGATCGCGGCTGGTTGCTTTCGCTTTGTCGTGGGTTCGATTCTTGATGCCACTAAAGCATGGGATGAAGCACGTTAAATTTGTCGAGGCTCAAAATCCTCCCTTTGGCATGGTGTGGAATTTAGCAAATGGAGGTGCCAGCTCAGGTATGTCTATGTCACTTGATCGAGGTTCAAAATTACGAGGCCCGTCGCCAATAACCATCGTGTTACTTCTAGTGCGATGTTAATAAAACCAACATCACACACTAGAAAATAATATGAAAAAAGAAAGTACCAAGTTTCAAAGAAATTTATTGGTAATATTTTGCGTTATTTTTGAAGTTTTCAGAATATGCAAAACAAAATGTCATTGTGAAGAAAATGCATTTTTAGTACAATTTAAAATTTGTTTTCTATATGTACACTATTACTTTCTTAATATTACCAGTTTTATAGCTGACACCTTCTGTGTGCTCATTTTTAATCAATTTTCAGCTAATTTATTTTTTTCTGGCAACTTTTACCGTTGACAAAGAATGTTGTTTTGACTCTTTTACTCGAAGTTCATCGAGTTCTGCAAAACTTTTCAATGTAAATACACCAATAGGCACACTGAAATATCTCAATATATCTATTAATCCCTTAACTAACTTTTAAACTGGATTTCTGCCATGTATTCTTCTAATCGTAGATTTGGCATTGCAACAAAAACGTCTTTTGGTATAAACTTCTACAGCATTCATTTTGCATTCTGAGTTGTTCATGGTAAACACTTTTCTAATAGGCTTTTATCGCATAACTTCATGTACATTGGTCTAGTTATATTAATCAGATTTTGTGGAAGTACTTTAGACATGTCCTTGTAGATTTGTTTATCGTGTGATACGGCTCGTTGATATTTACACCTGCTCTCCGGTCCAACAGGGCATTGGCCGTGCATTGGTCGTTTTGCATCTGAACAACAATGAAAAATGCTTCAATTACTGCGCGTTGCATACTTTTTAAATCATTCACATTGTAGCAATGTCATAATAACTTTGTAACTTACCTATCCATCAATTTTCCTCATCCTTCAAGGCCTTTTCGTTTTTATTTGAATTTCCTTAGTATTAATCCATCAAGTTTTTGTATCTGTCCAATACACTCGTATTTTGTTACAGTATTCTGACCATAAATATCTTTCACAGAATCATACCCCTTTGAGTCTCCATCGCCAAGAAAATTACGCATTGCAATTTCCTTATTTCAACAGATCGTTCGAAAACACGAAACACATCCTCTATGTTTTGCACAGTTATGAATGGTATTTAACTCTTCGTTTTTAGAATCGCTAATTCTACATACTTTTGACATAAATTCAACGTCTAATACCTTCCCAGTATCTATTGAATTAACCGAGACACATCCATTCAAGGATGAATATCCTCTCCATTGCCATGTACCATCAACTGACATACCACATTGAGATAATTCAACATCATTTCCATTACTTCTAATTTCCAAAGCTTCATACATTGTTTTGGATGCTACGTAGCTAGCAGCAGCTTCAAGTTTTTACTCCTGGAAACCAAGCGTTTTCTTTGACGGAACATTTACATTGATAACGGAACAAATATTTTTGGCCGCAGAATATCTTTTACCATTGACTCTCATGCCAAAATGCAAGATTAACATAAGGCATTTTGTTTACTTTGTCAGAAGCGCAGAAAGAGAAAGAATAGACGCAGTTTTCACATTTTGATGTCACGTTCGTGGTTAATCCAAATACAGACTCTTGTACCATATTAACTCTTCTTTCAAATCACTCAGGACTAAGTAATGTAAAGGAATTACATTACATAGAATTCCTAAGTAAAAAATAACATTTTTTCATCGTTTTTGGAACATTTGTAGATTTTAATAAATTTATTAGTTTTGTTTTACTCACAGTTGCAATATCTAAATCAGTACTAATTTTTTTGATCACGATCCTAAACTTTGAGTACCTATTCCATTCCTTGAGTTCCTTTGAAATGCCATTTACGAGAACAACTTTTATTTTTCTTATATTTCTAAAAATTCTAACACCAGATGATAATTCAGTGATATACAATCAAATAAAGGCTGATAACTTTTGTTTTACAACTAAACATGTATAATTGTTATTAAATCAAACTGCTTATAAATAAAACAAGTATTTCCAGATTTCATTAAAACTACATTGTCAGACACAACAAAAATACGTAATTATTTCAAAAATAAAATAAAATCTTTGTGAAAATCATATTAAAAAGAAATAATGGTATTTCGATTCTGTTTGACAATTTTAAGGGCACTTAAATATTAACTTCCGCTTATGTAAATAGTCGCATTCGATTTTTAGAGCTTTATTTATTATTAAATATCTTGAATTTTAAGAGACCTAGGAACAAAATAAGAACAGTTTTATAAAGTTAAATAAAGGCTTTATATATTCAATCAAATAAAAAAAAAAACAGAAAAAATTTAATTGTTTTGCGAAAATTGACCATTTTAACGATTTCGAACACCTTAAATCTCTTCAAAAAAGTAATTTATGTATAAAAATTGATTTATTAAAATCTTTTTTTTTATTTACGCAAAAGCATTTCTTAGGGACTAGGAATTACATTTTAAATTCTCCAGAGGAAAAAAATATTTTTTAAAGAATTCGCTTTTGCTTTTACTGTGGCATTTATGACATTATTTCGCCCTATTGATTCTACTTGTTCTAAGGATTCCTTGTTCATTTTCCAAAATGTATGCAAATAAATAAGTTCCGAGGAGAAATGCATTCGCTTTTCTGCTTGCTTTTTTTACTGCGTCCTTTTATGATTTTATTTTATTCTATTGTATTGTTTCCATTTCTTCTAGGGATCCTAGGTTAATTTTCCGAAAAGTATGGCAACAAATATGAATCGAAGAGAAATGCATTTTCTACTTTCCTGTATCATAATTCTCGTTATAGAATCAAGCGGTGAAACAAGACTACATATATAAGAGATGGATAGTGTTCTATGAGACATCACGCAGACGATATTGCTATTCTGTTTATTGGTGACAAATAGAATTGACGGTGATAAATAGAATATCAATAAATGTAAGATTTTAGTATAGTTAGAGAACTTGTGAATCTTAATTGTCATATATATTACAAATGAAAAAAGGGATGGACAAGAAATTTGTTGAGATAAAAGTTATAACTTTCTTAATTTTAAAAATGTACTTTAGAGTGCATTAATGATATAGATTATTTTTAAGCTTATTTACTTTGTTTTTGATGTATTTCTTTCATTTCATCGTTTTTAGAATTTGACTTCCAATACTTTTTTTTAATTTTCTTTCTTCTTCGACTATTCCAATAATGTTAATGTAATTACAGATGATGCGATAGTTATATCCATGAAACTAGATTAAACATAATTTGCCTATTCAAAAATATGTGTTTTCACGTTTAGATCACAGTTACATCTTGTTTGGCGCACATTTAGCTCTTGAGCCAATAACCTTTACATTCACTCGCTCCAAAGTGTGAGACAATATTTAAGTTACATAACATATGTATTTGTTTTTCATTAATTCTCTTCTTTTCTCCAAAGATTTGCTATGTTTTTGGGTAGCTTTCTATTTAACTAATTTGAAATTTTCATTAATAATTTATATATGTTTGAATTAAAATTATGTATAATTTGTACTTCAGTAAACCTTTAACATTTTTTCATTAAATATTTTATGCATTTTTTTAAATTTAGAATAAGATTTTTAACTTGACCATGATTTGGATATCTTGATAATTTTCTGATCTTTTCAACTTGTGTGTTCCTGTTGTATTTGTAGATTTTTAGTTTTGATAATTTTAGCATTTTGTTTTGAAAGGTTATTATCTGTAATTTAGTATGATTTTGTACAATTTCAAATTATGTTGAATTAAAATCAATAATTATATATACATATAAGGTGACCAATTTTTTTACAATGAAAAGGCGGACGAAAAAAATTAAAGCGTAAATAAATGAAACATTTAATTAATTCAAACAAAAAAAACTAATTATGCTTACGTCCCTTTTAATTATTTAATTAAACAAGTACTTTTCTATTGAATGAATATTTTTGTCAATATATTAGTGTCTAACAATATATTGGAAATTTCGGAGCAAGAAATATCCATCATATTGAATTTTACGGTAAGTGCTGCAGCTAGAGTATCAACATTCAATCTTGATTTATCACTTGTCCAAAAATCATTGCTAATGGAAAAAATTCTTTTAACTGCTGCATTAGTTCCAGAGTGTAGCACAACGTAAATTCAACAAAAATAACTAAATTTTCATATAGAATGTGTTTATTTTTGAAATGGTTAAATATTTCCACCCAACTTTTATCAACTTCAACATGTTGATTTTCCCATTAAACTAATTTATCAGATTTTAAATATACATTCAGATATCTAATTTTTTCAAATAGCCAATATGTTGAGAATTTCTTTCAATAAGAACTCAACACAACTTTCAATATCTGCCCAATTTACTTGCGATGAGTTCAAAAAACTCCATTCAAAACTATTATTTCCTGTGATATTTGTTTCAGACCATTCTTCGATATATTGGAAACGTGTTTGGTAAAAGTTTTGCACTTTGATACTCTGTTCTGTTCTGCCCAGATTTGATTCCTCTAAGTTTGACAATTTTGTTTTTATTATTAAAGGAATAAATTTTTCTTCAAATTGTGGTTTATATTGAAGGACAAAATCGTTCAAAATAAGAATAACTTCTGTAGCTGAAATATGTTCTCCTTCGATCTTTTGAATCATTTTGTGGAAAATAAATGCCTCATTATGACCAAAATACATTAATATCTCCGATAATTCATAGTTAAAAAAAAGATTCAAGAATTTTCGAACATTTGTCAACATTTGCGTCACAGTTTGGCGCGGCATCTTTGAATACAGAGATTAACAGATTAGCTTTAAAATATCGAAAAGGACAGGAAGAAGAACACTTTTCCAGGAAGGACAGAACCTACAAAAGGAGGAATGTCCTCTCTAAAGAAGAATTATTGGTCACCTTAATATATATATTTGAAGGAAATTACTTATTGATATATTCCACAGCCACATGACGAATGAACCACCAGGGTAGTGACGTGGATCACACAACCGGAGAAAAGTGAGGAAAGTGGACGTGTTAAATTACACAGACAGCTTCTACAGAAGAAGAGAAAACGAAAAAATCCCCGAAAAATTGTGTTAAGTCGACAGAAAAAAAAATTTCTCTTGATGCAATCTTACACACGATACTTGAAAGAGGAATTCAGTAGTTTTAAAAGCGGGTGAAAAGGTTTCGAATTACAAAGAAAGAAATTGAAATACAAAGAAAGATAAAAAAAATTATTCATCGTCATTATTGCCCCCACTTCATGATTCATACAACAACTTTGCCAGGACTTTTGACGACCCAGCGAAGATGGAATCCTTTTCCATGGGTTTTTTTAAATGTCAATAAGTTATTTTGATTCGTTATCATGGCATGAAGTAAACAGAAAAGAAAAAAGTAAATTCTCTAAATTTTCAAAATAATTTCAATTAATGTAACATAAACTAATGTATCACAATCAATAATAAAAGTAAGAACATATGTGACACATCATCATCGCTTACTTAGAGTTTCAAATTTATAAATAGTTTCACAATGGAAATTGTCTACAGAGTAAAGAAAGGAAATTGTCGACACAAGCTTGTTGAAATTATTGCTATTATTAAAAATATTAAAATTGCTATTATATAAATTATTGCTTGTTGATATATCGTTTGTATTTGTACTACCATGGATTTCAGGAGGCAATGCTTTTCCTGATTACTATACCTCACCCTGCCTCCTGAACGAGTTTTCAGGCACATCGTCATTTCTACGGTAGATTTCAGGAGGCATAGCGACGTACAGAAAACCGGAAAAGACCATACCTCGTGAAATCCGAGGTAGAAACGACGATTTGTAAGAAAACTTAAGCTTTGCGCTTTCCAATACAGCGCCGTCAAGCGGTTCACCGCTTGATCTTCACCTATGCATTGTAGGGTGAAAATTGGTTGTTTAGATGTTTTCGATAAACCCTTAAATTTTTGCCCTCGAGTTTGATAAGCCCTGTATTTGTAGAAATATTCTCGAAAAATCAAAATAGTTTTTAAATGTCCTTGAGAATATTGTAATGTTTTTGATAAAAATTTAAAAGATCTTGGTATATGAGAAAACACACTAAACACAAATATAGCATTCATTTTTATATATTCCTGAAAAATACTGTATTAAATTTATGTAAATAAAGCAAAAATAGAAAAGAAAACATTATTTATAAAGTTTAAGTTATACATTCCAATGGGGATTGATTTCTTTCATTAAACTAGTCTGAAAAGGTTTCCTTACCTGACCTTTAATTTCCTTCTTCAAGAGAAGAAACATGATGTTCAAAAAAAAAAATCAAATAACACTCACCCTTAACAAAAAAAAATCTAAATAATTTTCCTGTAATTCCATTATTTTTCTTATTATGAGGCCTAGCATTTTTGTCCGGCAGAAAATTGAAGAATTTCTGTGACAAATTCTTTAACACCCACTTTACTGTACAGACCTAGTCCCAAGCAATGATCTTCTGATTTTTCCACTTATATTGCTCCTGAGCGACGCTGAAATTGAGGAACATAATAGACTCAGACAGTACTCCAAAGATTTACAGCGTGTATTGGAAAATTCAAAAAGACGATGAGATAAATACACTGATATCCAGATGTTGAGCATAGTTTTTAAAATATGAAAAAAAAATTGAGCAAGTATTAGAGTGAAGGGTTTCAAAATAACTTGTGATTAAATATCTCTTGAAGATGACACTTTGCCTTTTTGCAAAACTTTTTAATCGATGCCTTGTCTTCATGCGCAAAACACCACTGACGTAGGAACGCGGATAAACCGGCTCCCACTATACAACCTGTTCAGATAGGCTTCGTACCATTCATGCAAGAATGAACATTGTTGAAGATTAAACAGAACGAATGGTGACACAAAGATGACAAATGGACATGTTTGCGAAAGGAAGAATCATTGGAATGTTCGAATCCGGATAGTCATCCGGATAGTGGCTCGAATTCTGACTGTACGTTTGTGTGAACTCAAGACTGTGGCAGAGACTTCAAAGTGCCGGATATGTTAACCGGCAACCAGTTCCAGCCAAGTCGACTAAGAGTCACAACCGTTCGTTTAGAAAGATATCCAGTAACAATTTCCTTTGTATCAGAGAAGTTCGTTCAGCACTCACAGTCGCTTCAGGAGTAAGAGCTTCCAGGAAAACTATTTATAGGAGACTCAGTTATATTGATTTCTATGCCAATCAACCAACAGTTTGCATTCTTCTCACATTTAAGCGTACTCGTGTTCATTAAAACTGAAGTTTGGAACAGTGAACCATTGTGATGCGAACCTCACATTAGTCGAAAAATTCATTCTTATCGGTTGATGATATGACGAGAACGGGGTTTCGTTTTCACCCTGGAAACAACATGGAAAAACATCGCTTTCCATCAAGGGAAATACTTAAGTAGTTTGATATTTCAATAATAAGTATTTTGTTTTTTCTTGAGTTGTACACTATATTCATATTTTTACACATGCATATTTTATCTTCAAAAGAATACCTGTTTGTGAAAAAAATGCATGTAACAGTCAGAAATAAATGAGTTAAAAATATGAGCTGTCATTCTCTTCGTATTTGCAGCAACCGAAAGGTCAGGGTCACGAGCTCATGGTTGAAGTTGTTTCAGTCAAGTAGGAGGTGTGAATCCTTACGCCTTTAAAGAGCCGTCAGGTAGAGAGCACTTTAAATTCATCTCCAGGACCAAATGTCAGGATGATCTGGAAATTAGCAAAATCTGGTGCCTGATCAGGTGTCATCCTCTTCACTTCACTGTGGTTCCAAATGACGAGGAGAATCTCTAGTAGCCCTCGTGTTGCTTCTATTAGCAACGTTAATAAAAGAAAACCTTCTTCTAGCTCTCTCTAACAATAAGTAAAAGAAAAACATACATCACAGAGCTCAAAGTCTACAAGAATATTAAAAGTGTTTAAGCATATATTAGACTGTGTGTGTGTGTGTGTGTGTGTGTGTGTGTGGTGCATTTATAAACTCTTGTGTAAAATTAAGAGAATTTATACATATCTCAAATCTCTGAAACACTAATGGACAGATTTTAATGAAATTGCTGTGAATATACGTTTATAAAAGAGAAAGATACATACATTCAAAAATAATTTTATGTTGTCATGAAAATCAGTAAATCTCATAGTGCAAGATATCTAAAATCTATGTTGTGATATCGAACTGAAAATGTGTCTAATATGAGGTATGGTCTCCTTTCACAACCAGACAGGTCACACAGCGTGATGGCATACTGGACAGAAGATAGTTGACGAGTCCCTGTGGCAATCGATCCCACTCCTGTTCCTCCTGCAGCCAGGAAAATTTTAGCTGTGAGACGGTTCTCCGACGAGGAGGGCGAAATGCAGCTGCTCTTCCAGGAGAGTCTTGGAAGAAATATTAAGGTTAAGAGATCTGGATGGCCGATCCAGGTGACGAATATCCTAACTATACAGGTAATCGGAAACCATCTGAGCTCTATGTGGAAGAGCGTTGTCATCTCCCCATACCTCATAGCAGTCACAGAGCCTTTGTCAAACACAGACAGTGGTGTGCGGCTGCCCAAATAAAATGCCTGTCCAAACCATTATGCCTCCACCACTGTAATGATCTTTTTTCTTGATTAGGGAGGAGTATTATTATGTTCTAATCTCTTTCCAGATACAGGCGTCTAGAATCAGTGTTCAGACTGAATCTCGACTCATCTTTAAAAAGTGAAGAACTCTACTGAAGTCTTATCCATAGAGAGTGTTCCCTACTCCATTCTAAATTCTGTGTATTGTGTACTATAATTATCGGGGAAAACAACTTGACTTCTGGCATACAGCCTCTTTTATGAAGCCTTCTGACTACTGTAGACCATGAAATTCTAGCTTTAGTGGCAGCTTAAGGCTAATGTGAGATCTATGAAGCAGTTGCAGTCCTGTGTCGCTACGCTGGTAGCGCCAAATAACGATTATCTTGGTTGACCTTGCAAAGGTCTTCTCAGTCTCTCGACAATTATTCATCTCAATCCGTCATTCATACGTTCGTGGCTACTCTATTTATTGGATACGTTGCTTCTCATTTTACCGGTTACCTTTCAAAATTTACGCATCGCTTGCGAGAAACATGGTGAATGTTGTGAAGGAGCTCGTACCCACAAATCGCCGTCAACCTTTCATACTCTTTTATCTCTTTCACAACTCTTCAAACACACTCGTGTACACTTACGTATTCATAACTGAATATTATCATAATTCTTCTTTGGGATAAATGTGGCCGCAGTAGTTTAGTGGTCATGGTCGCTGACTAACTGTTGGCGTTGTTTTCGTCGAGTCGCTTTTTCGAGTCTGACAGAAATTTAAAACATTTCCAGATAGAAAATTGTTATAATCTTCATGAAAGTTTACGACGTTGCAGTATGTACTCCCTTTTTTGACGCAGCATTCTTAAAATTTAATATTCCAAAAAAACATGCCATGTTTTTCTTGAACACACAAATTTCGAATAATGTTTAACATTACTGTATAGGAGACGAAATATTAAACCCATTTTTCACCGAGAGAAAGCGTCTGATTCAGGTAGAAATGAGTAATATTAAAAAATACGCTTCTCTAAAAGATAGCGAAGTCAGAATGTAAAATTAATGCTCTATTATCTTGTTTTTAATCGAAAAAAGTGTTCCAAAATATAATCCTATTGTGCAGCATTATGCGAAGCCACCTTAAGTGAACAGTTTACTTGGCGAGTTTCAGACAGAGATGGATGTCTTAACTAAATATCATTCTTTTTAAAATTTTCATTATTTTTTATTTTGCAGCATTTGTTTATAAACATATTTCATCTAAATCAACTTTAAAAGATTCCTAGTAAAATATGCTAAAATTTGTGTACAAATATGATTCCAGTAACTGTACTTAAAACGCATGTAATGTTTCTGTATTTTTGTGACTAGGTATCATATATTATGCTAATGATGATCATTTAAGCATAACACTTGATTTAAAATATTGAATCGGTTATTATTATTATACATCTTAGAAAATATTCGATTAAAGAAATCAGATTAAATTACTAAAACGAAAATTAATAATTTATTTCCTAATGTACTTATCTCATTCTTCTTTCTCATTATTATTATTATTATTATTATTATTTATTGTGTGTTAATTAGTATTGTTATTGTGTGTGTGTGTGTGTGTGTGTGTGTGTGTGTGTGTGTGTGTGTGTGTGTGTGTGCGTGTGTGTGTGTGTGTGTGTGTGTGTGTGTGTGTGTGTGTGTGTGTGTGTGTGTGTGTGTGTGTGTGTGTGTGTGTTTCCTTCCTTAAATTTCTGTACTTATAGCCATTCATACAAAATTTAATTGACTTTCATAATAAGAAATTTATGCTTTCAAACTTTTATTTTTATCAGATTAATTACACATGAATATATATCCCATTACGTCGTAACAGCAATAATACGTTCGTACGGTACGGATAGAAAGAACATTTTTAAAAAATGCGCGTAAAGTTAAACACTATAAAACTTCCAAAATAGCTTTTTAAAAAATACACTTTTAAGTAATGAGATGAAATAGTGTTGCTTTGGTTAGGCACTTTAGTTTGGTCATAAACTTTTCATTATCCTAAATTTTTTTACGACAAAACTTTAACTAACTCTAAAGCCCGCAACCTTTTCATAAGGAAGTTGGTGTAAAGGAAAACTAATGCTAAAATGAATAATGTTAATGTTAAGGAGGAAACAGAAAAACTACAGCATTGTTTATTTTTTGAGAAGTGAGTTTTCGGCTTTTAAAAAAGCTCTTAAACTGAGGTTCAGTAATTTAAGAAAACTTTAAAATCTTTCTAAAAAGTGAAATTTAACACAGAAAAAGGATTGTTTCTTTCAGGCGTCAATCGAGATGTATAAAACGGCCCTATTTATATGTTTTAAAAATGTGCATTCAAATTAATTAATGTACTTTAAACCTTACAATAGGTACACTATTAATTCAATTTTGAATTTTGTACCGGATGTTGTGCATTTCTTCCCAAATATTATTCATAACAGTTTAATTATTTTTAAAACTATTAAAATTCGGATATCATAAACAAAATACTTAACTTAAAATTAAACTTTTGCCAACATGTGCCAGTACCTCCATATCAATAAACGGTTGAGTGATTCTACCATCAAAAAGCCCTTTAGCGAATACTTTATAAGCAGATCATCCGTTTCATCATTCTTTATGTATCATCCATTTGAAGTCACGCTGCCAAAATCCTTCTCAAAATATTCCAAGTCCTACAAAACAAAATGCTAAGAATACTTGTTAATGTTCTCTCATTCATGCTGAATTCTGTTCTCCATACAGATCACAAAATTTCATACATCAAAACTCATATTTGTCATCTTCCCTTTATATTCTATTTTTACTTGACAATCCTGAAAACCCTTTATTTAAGACACAAACCATTTTAGGCACAACTGTGGTACCCAATACTTTTCCTAACAATATGTTACAACAATTACTGCTATTTAAACCTTCCTTAAATTTTATTAATTTTCTCTTTCAAATTCAAATGCTTTCTCATTAACGTACTTGAATACGCATATGTACAACGTACATATGCGTATTTCTTCCCCCTACATTCTCAGTCATTTGCAATTACCAATCTTAATTCAGCTCCTATTTTGTGTCAACGAATAGCAATACAGCCACTCCGAACTCTAAATCTATCATTGGTTCCTTGCATTGAATGCACATCACTTCATTGTTTCCCCTGAACCCCGTTTCATCGCAGCCAACTGCTGACCATCGTCCAGTATAAATGGTTCTTTCTTCGCAGAGCTATCGATCAGTATGGCCAGGAAATTCTTTTTTTTTTTTTTTTTTTTTTTTTTGCTAAGGGCCAGATCGTAACATTTTGATTAACAAAAGTGGCGCACGTTCAATCTCTAGTCGTGTCCCTAGTCTACCCGGTGGTAGGGCATGGAAGTTTGGAGAGAGAGGTGCCAGATCAGGTGTCGTCTTCGTCGCTTGACCGAGGTTCAGAATTACGAGGTCCGTCCCCAAAAGCCCTCGTGTTGCTTCTAGGGCGACGTTAATAAACAATCAGTCTAAAATCGAAGCGTCAGGTAGCAAACAAGAAGATATTTACTTGAAAAATTCTACTTATAGAGCAACAAAAGAACATGTTCAGGTTTCTTTTAATGCAGAAGTGATATATTTACATTTTATTTATATTCACATACAGACACATACAAAAAAGAGAGTAAAATATTTCTATTTACTGATAAACGTATTGTTCTATTTCCAATGGCATTTCTATATTTTCCAATAAACGCATTTTCTATTTTCATTGTTCCATTTCCAAGTTCTAGTTTTTACATCTGACAAATACAGATGTAAAAACTAGAACAAGTAATAGAAGTGATAGAAGTCTATGCCTCAAAAGTTCTTTAGCACGTCAGTAAAGCACCCTTTCTGAGTCGCCATGATGCACATTGATGTAGGAAGTCTCTATTCACTCGATCTGCCAAATTACAGAGAGGGCAACCTGGGGTCATAAAGATACTAATGCGATGGAAATACTCTGCTAGGCAGTCATAAACCGTCAGGAGGCGGAATTGAGCGACAGTTTGACGCCGTATACTGCTCGAAATTGTCAAAAAAATCATCAGCTCAGCAACTATTTAACTTGGCCAGAATGGTGGCAGAAAGACATGCCGAGAACTATAAACCACTGTGAGGTTACAAGAAAGTTTCTCACGTTGCACCAGCGTGGTAATAAGCCTACGCTGCACCCCATAAATGTGTTTTTCACAAGTTAGATTTTTTTCTAATGCGATGAATGTAATTGTTTTTAGACAAAATTTCATCCTACTAGAGTTCGAATCAAATGCATCCTATAAGTAAAATTGATAACAAATTATCAATAGTTAATAACGATTTGTATTGCGAATTTACATACACCCATTTTGAAAATTATCTTTCACTTTGGTAAGAGAGCTCAGATAATGGTATAAATCTCCGAACATATGATTTTAAATGATAGCATTTATTTCCGCAAAATATTTATAGAATTGGCTTAGATTCCTTTCTATGCTTATTATTTTTAGCATATTAACTTCCTGAAGATTTATCATCTTTTTTTTTTCAGCATGTATCTTTCTTTTCACTTCGAAACGAAAATTCAAAGGAAGCTTCTTAATTGTAAAGCTCAATGTATTTTGAAATATAGAAAATTTATTTTGCACTTGCACCAAGATGCGATAAACGCTGTTGTAACTGAAATTTTTCTTGTAATTGTTTCATGTAAAATAAACATTAAATAACGGGCTGGTTTAAAAACAAACGGCGGGGAGAATTTGGGGCCAACTGGTCACAGAGTACCGACCTCTGATCTACACGAAAATGTTAAGTGGAGTAATATTCTGGAGATTGAATTTGTTATGCAAAGAAACTGCATTGGTCCGTCCATTGCACTTCAGGAGATAACGCTGAGACATGGCGATCGTATAGACGGCGTTCGAGAAGCGGCAGCGTGATTCGAAACCCTGGATACAAGGGGTCCGTGACGGGCCTACAATCAGCCGAAAAGATATCTCATCGGGCTTTGAGTAAGGCCTTTAACTCTAAGAGAGTCGCTGCAATACTCCTCTCCCCAGTATCATCATGATGATACGAAGAGTTTACAGAAGTTGTTTTTCGATTTTGTCACTATTACCGCAATTGATTGCAATTGTATACATCCTCCTGAGTCAGCTATCTCGTGTTGAGTGAGCGGGTCTCGTCGACACGTGCGCAGAGCCGGATATAGGCAAGTATTTTTTGGGGGCATATGCAATCAGTAGGTATAGGCTGTGCTGCCATCTAGTGTTCACGTCGTCACCACTACGGCGGTATAGACGCTTCGAGAAGCGGCAGCGTTGATCTGAACCCTGACCAAGGGTCCGAAGTTGACGGGCCTACCAATCAAGCCGAAAAGATATCTCATCGGACTGGTTGAGTAAGGCCTTTTAACTTCTAACGTTGTAGAAGAGAGTCGCTGCAACATTAACATTCCAACCAATATCTTTATCTCCTTCAATACGTAGGCAACTATTGTAATATAAATAACGACATTACCTATGTTATGAAAAATATATATTGATCTAATTTATCTCTTACAACAGTATGGCATTAAAATAAATCCAATAATATTTTATGGGCACCCTCTTAAGGTTTTATCGGTGGCCGCGGTAGCTTAGTGGTCATGGTTTCGGATTCGTGGTTCGCAGTTTTCGTTCAGTCGCGAGTTCGAGCCTTGGCCGCCAAAGACTCACCATGTAGCTGGAGCTGATGCACGCTAAATCTGTCGGTTTCAAAGTACTCCCGTGGCGTAGTGTGGAAGTTAAAAGAGGGGTGTTAGCTCAGGTTTCGTCCTCGTCACTTGAAGAGGTTCAAAATTACGAGGTCGCCAATAGCCCTCGTGTTGCTTCTAGTGCGACATTAATAAAAACTAAACTAAAAAATACTAAGGCTTTATCGAAAGCTTACATGTTCACTTTATTTCTCTGTATATAAAAACATGTAGATATTTCATTTCGAAAATGGTAAGGTTGTCTTCGCGTAATGTTTCAGAATAGGACCCGAAATTGGAACATTTTTTCAATAACAAAACGCTCGAACAATAATTTTATATTCTGAATTTACCATATTTTAAACAGCATTATATATTACAGTATTATTCTGGTGTAAAATATGTTCCATGTTTCATCCCCAAAGCTGTAATGTTAATGGAGTTTTGAACTTTACATGTTCAAGCGAAAAATAGCGAGTTTTTCGAATATAAATAAATTTTAAGAGTACTGTATTCAAACAGATGCACGTGTTGCAACGTCACAAATTTCAAGAAAACTAGAACAATTTTCTGTTTGGAAATGTGTTCCAAGTTTCCATCGGGTTCTTTGACAATAAACAAAGGCAGCCTCAAGGAAGCAATGAAAGATAAATCTGAATTCTAAAACACGAATTTTCTGACTTAACAGAGACGTCAAAAACTTGCTCACCGCAAAGAGTTTGCCGATCATTAAAATGAGTCCCATTGTTTCGGAACTTTTTGTTATGCTTCAAGAAATATTCTTAACGAACTGAACGTAAATTTATATCTTTAAAACATATCGCATTGGGAAAAATTATGTCGTCTGCAGCAAACTATGACATCTTCATAATGCTTAAGAGTTTTAAATTCTGTTGTCATCGCACTTGCTTCCGCTTCGTACGACAATAGCTATTCAATCACACGAGTAATCATTTTTCCATTTTAAATAGGAATGTTACTTTCTAATTCTGTACTAGTTCTATTGTTTCGTTACAGTTACCAAGGGCTTATACGGAAGATAAATTGTTTGAAGTGTTCTTAGTAATGTTCTAGAACAATGTAAATTAAAAACACTCATTTTCTGAGAGGTATCCAGTGGGTTTAATTACTTTTGTCAGATAAGGCTTAAGATATTAAAAGCAACTGTCTTTAGATAAGTAGCTTTGAAGTTCTTTTTAAAGTCATATAACACAGAAAGTCTTGTAATCAATTATTTAAAGCTAATGACGTCAAAATGGGTTCATATATTTTGACTAATGCTATTGTTAAATCAAATACTTAGTTCTTTAGATGTAGGCTTTTCCTTTTTAAGTGTCAATAATTGTTTTTTCGTCATGTAAAAAGCATGGCTGTGCATTTGAATTTAAATGATGACATACGAGTATAAGAATGCAAAACTTAGGTGTGTAATTAAAACTTATATTTCACAGTCATTTAAACTCTAGAATTATTCATTTCACTGCGTTCATTCCTAAATTTGTTTATCGGAGCATTGTTTACAGTGATTTATGGAGTAATGCTGCATTGTTTTTATATTTGTTCAACAGGGTAGTAATTAGTTTGGTTCATGTTAAGTCTTTTACAAATTGTTTTTTCTTTATTTGCAGCACAAATGTTAGGTATTTTGGTTTCTCTGTGAGGAGCATTAACTTTTATACCGAAATTAATTTAATTTTAATGATAAATATGTTCTTTGTGAAACATTCTTTAGAATTTATTACATGTCTTATTTCACTTATTCAAAACCAACTTTTGCTCTATATATGCTGATACAAATTATTCATAATAATGCTTTAACAAAAATGTTCATCTCTGTTTTTAAATTTCATATACATCTCCTCTTTCTGTTCCATTTATTGTTAGATGATATCAAAGCAAAAATCTCAAAAATAATTACTAAACCCCATTAATATAGACATCATATTCACAATTTTCTTTTAATTGTTTAATATGTTACAAATATTAATAAATCAATGAGTTCTAATAATATGACATTTGCATACAAAAGAGAAACATTCTTGTTCTTTAGATTCTCCTTACAATTTTTAACATTTTAGAGCATATATTAGATAACCATTATCTTATTTTAATAGATACAACCTTTTATTATTTGTTTTATTGATGGAACTACGTGGTTGAATAAAACTGTAAAATAATTACTTAACTGCATCAATAAAAATAACATTTTCTTACTTTACCCCAAAATATTAATGTCTTATAAATGTAGGAAACATTACCAAATTCACGAGTTCTAATAATAACATGACAGTTGCGGAGAGAAGAGATGCATTCGTGTGGTCTAAATTCGCCTAACAATTATAACTAGTTACAAGAGTTATTAATTAAACATTATCTTGTTTTTATTTCCACATCTTTTATTATATTTTTAACACGTCAATTTTTAAAATGTGTGGTTTATTAATTGATCAGGAAAGTATAAAAAGGGGGGTTTTTTCTTAAGGAGAAGCTCTGCAACAAAAAACAATTTACAGGAAGTGTAAATAAAAACATAAGTATTAATTGCGACAATGGCAGCATCTTAAAATCTTTAGTAGTTATACCTTTTGGCAGCAGAAAAAGATTAGAAATGTACAGAAAAATTATATACTGCTGTTTGTAGAAAATGCAACACCATGAAAGAATCATCAGAATCAAATGAAATTTAATGCAGAAACGACTTGTACTGATACAAATAAATGATGAAATTTTCAAAACAAAAGAAACAAATTAAGCGTCCGAAATCAGTATTTGGTGCAGCCACCATGCGCTGCAATAAGTGCTGCTATACGACGTGGCATGGAGTCAAACAGATGTTGAATATCTGCTTGAGGAAGAGAATTCCATATCGCTTGTATGCGCAACCAAAGTTCGTCTTTGGAAACTGCAGGACGCGGATCACGAGCGAGACGCCGACCAACCATATCCCACACGTGCTCAATAGGCGACATATCCGGTGAATAAGCAGGCCAAGGAAGAAGTTGCATGCGTTGTGCTGAACAGAAGTCTCGAACAGTCCGCGCAACATGTGGGCGTGCATTATCCTGCTGAAAGATAGCTCCAGGGATGCCTTGAAGGAAAGGAACGACTTCTGGCTGTAGCACTTCACGGACGTACCTGTTGCTATTGAGATTACCCTCAATTCGTATCAAATTGAATCGTCCATGATACGAAATCGCACCCCAGACCATAACTCCGGGTATTCGACCACTATGTCGTTCAATAATACACTCAGGAAGGCAGCGTTGACCGGCATAACGTCTAACACGAACACGGCCATCATGGGTCCACAAATTGAAGCGTGATTCATCTGAAAAGACAACTTGGTGCCAATCAGCTCGCCTGTCTCTGTGCTCAAGAGCCCACTGCCGACGCAGCCGTCGATGATTCGCCGTGAGGGGAATCCTGTATAAAGGCACCCTTGCACGCAATCCAAGGCGCAGCAGACGACGACGAATTGACGAAGCCGACAATTGTACACCTGTAGCAGTAGACCAACGTGCTGCCAGCTGCCTGGAGGAAGCTGTGCGATCATTCACCGCCATGCGGAGCAGGTGTCGATCATCGCGCTCTGACGTCACCTTCTGTCGTCCAGTGCCTGTTTTTCGAGTTGTTCGGTGCTCGTCGGTCCACTGCTTCCAAACTCGCATCACTGTGGAACTGTTCCGCTGCATACGAGCTGCTATTGCGCGATAGGAAAATCCTCCTTCTCGAAGGCCGATTATCCTCCCTCGTTCAAACTCCGTAAGTTGCTTGAATTTCTTATTCTTCCGTCGTGGAGGCATACTCAGGTCTCACTAAACGTTTGCCACTAACAAATAATCATAGACTTTTTTCAACGTCCCGCTACAGCACTTTATTTATACGCTTTCAGCATCAATTCAGAGGGCGCTGCGCGCGCCGCGCACGCGCGATGGCTCTGAAACTTTATTAATTTGCATAATATCCTATAATTGACATTTGCTGCGAATTTCATTTGATTCTGATGATTCCTTCATGGTGTTACATTTTCTACAAACAGCAGTTTACAATAACATATGTTGTCATAACTTTTATGTTTATTCATATGAAAGTTTGGAATTTTAAATCAAAGGAATCATTTTCAATAACTCTGTATTTTGAATATTAAATAATTTACGACAAATAATTATGCTGTGTATTTTACATGTATTCTACAGTACACGTAGGAAACAGGTAAAATTAGACTATTTTCCCTTATGGATACTTTTATTATTGTAAATGTTTTAGAAAGGTTTTTCATTCCTGTAATAAAAAATGCAGCATGTAATAAACTATTATTGAAATATATATATACCGAACGCATAGAAAAAGAATCATTTTTCTAGCTCTTAAAAATTATTCATCTGATTTTATTAAACTATACATCAAAATGTTACTAGTTGAAATATACGCTATCGCACGGAGATGAATATTTTTAGAAAATCTTTATTCTGTGATTACAATATAAATCCCAAACTTTTTTTCTTTCCATCAGATCCATTATCTAAAAAAAAAATAATAATTTAGAGAGATTTGATGGTATATATAAAAGAATTTGAGCTATTATTATATTTTTAAATTTTTACTCAGGAACGACAAATACTTTCAGAAAATAAAGGGTCAGTAAAAAAAAAGGTCCTAGCATGGTAAATATCCAACTCCTCTGCAGAATTAATGTTATGGGAAAAGAATATGTGCAGGGTGTACCAGAATCAGATTGATAAACTTCTAGGAGGGGTAGAATATACCAAGAGGATATAGGTTTATATAGAATTAATGGGTTGGAAGTGACTTATGCATGTGGAAGTGAACACTAAATTCAAAAGGAATGAAAGGTTCCACGTAAGAAAAGATGCGTGTTACTAATCATCGCATTTCAGCAAAAGTAATAGTAATCAAGGTCAACTACACATTAAATCACGGAGTATGATTATCAGTCGTTTTCAAGCAGACTCCAAAATACGCTGCAACTGGAAATCCTAAAATATAACTCGCGTTCTCTAACTTGTTGTGTCCATATCAAGCAATTTTTGTCTGTTTACAATTTTTTCACGTGTAGACTACAGTTAAATCTTGTTTGGCGCAGCATAGCCACATCTTGCTCTTGCACCAATAACTTTCACATTCACTCACTCACTCACTGCACTCTGGGGAGCTCAGATCATCGTTGGTGCTGTGCTACAAGCAGAGCCCGGCTGGGAGAGTGTCTCCGTCATTACATTCTGTAGCCCCCGTATGTCAGATGCATATAGGCTAGTTCCACGTTTGTGTAATCAAGCCACAAGCTAATGGAGCGTCAGGATGTGAAAGGAAGCATCCTTGCGCAAACACTCTGAACTTACAATCACTTATAATGCCATCTACGGTGTCTAGAGCAGATTGCAGACTAAGCATTGCTATGTGATACCTCAGTGATTTACTTAATAAGTAGAGGCATCACGCATTCGAGATTCCTTAGTGATCTTTTTCCTTTCTCATTAGGGTTTACTGTCTTTTACAAACACTGGAGATGATCCCCCGATATACCTTAACGATCCTTCTCTATGTTTTCGATCATCCTTCTTATCAACCAATTTTTATCTTTTCCCTATTTTTGCAAACGTCTGGATCACTTTTAGTCTTCGGCGCATCATAACTTATCTAGCACTAGCACCATTAAACTTCACCATCAGTCACTCCGAATCAACTAGGTGCATCTTACCCTTTCTAGAAGTTTGTTGATGTGGTCCAAGAACATCATAAATGGTGTTCTTCATTTAATCAACCTTTTTATTCTTAATGTAACAAATAGAATAAAAAATGGTTAATTAAGTAAAATAAATGCAAAAGGTATTGATAATTCACTTTTGTTTTGAAAAAATGTCCAGAAAAGGAAGCCAAAAGAAAAAAAATAGTTTGAAGGCCTCTACACAAAGAAATTACCTCATATTTGTCTCGAAATTCTGTTTAATTGTATGTTTTGATCAGAATATAATTTTTAATTTCTGATAACATACAAATTAAGTCCAGGCATTTATCTATAGTTTAAAAAATCTTAATTCCTATTCAATGTTACTTTAATCGAAAAAACATTTCGACTGAATTGGTGAAATGTCATAAAATACTTTTGAATATTAAGTTCATTACTGGGGAAAGCAGGCATGAGAGATAACACAAACACACGTAAAAATTTATTTTTATGTGTATTATACTACATTTCTTTTTATATATTATATTTCTATTTATATATTATATTACATTCCATTTTATATGTTAAATTACACTTTTCGTTTACTTTCCGTATACCTTTATTTTATTAATATATTAATGGTAAAAAAAATTAACTCAAATTTATAGAATATATTTATTAAGGATCGACTTACTTATAATTACCATCTAAAAACACGTAATTTTATATATTTTCTATTCAACAGAACTTTACCGGAGTTTATTATTTTAGCGCCTTTCAAATATCGTATACAGATACGATGCATTCCGTATTGCCTGGAACTGTATCATATTTAAGGCACCCTATAAAAACATTTCTAAATTTATTTTGCACATTTTTATAAGTATCTTATTTCTTTCTATTTAATCAGTCACTTTCAGTTATTTTTCATTCATTTCTATGTTTTTATAATCTTCTTCATAGCTGTCATAGTATGGACGATAGCCTCGTAAATGAAAGCTTCAGGATCTTTTCTAATGAAGACTGTTTTGTGAAGTAATATGATTTTGTTGAACATTATATATATATATATATATATATATATATATCAGTCGAATTGTCTCCTGTCAGTGTTTCGAATGAGAACAAAGGAAATTCGCAGTTTAGAGCGGGGGTGCATCGTTTCAATTGTAACGTAGGCTCTATAGATAATCCCTTTCAGAGACTTTTGCATTTAACTCTCCGTTTTTGTTTCCCAACTTCCCATTCAGAGTCATAATAATAAGTTTACTATTCCAAAGCAATAAAGGAGCCAAATCTGTGGTCTTCGGCTTTGGTCAACTACATTCATCAACACCTGATTCTGCTACATAGGTGTGGTAGGGTTGATTCCTCTTTGTGAAGTATTGTGACCCATGACATTGATATATATGGGAAATTAGGGCTTAGCCGTTTGACGTCCGACATCTGCATGCACGTGAGTTAAAACTTCATATTGGCCGATAAAAGCGAATGGTGTTGGGGATAAAAATGGAGGTTGTCTGTGATTGGATTGTTTAATTAAAAATGAAAATAAATCAAGGTGAGGCGTGAGTCAGCCCTACCAGAGGAATTAAGAAGAACAGAGAAAAAGAGGAAAGGATCCAGACGTTGGGCGAAAGAGGCGATCCTGCAAGAAGTTAGAGGCTATTTCCTGCTCTTGCGATTTTGGAACTAAAATCGATGTACATATTGATATTAAGCTATTTGTGTGGTTTTGTTTAACTATTATTGTTTGTGACTTTGTGCGAATAGAAACCAGGCTAAAATGCCTTCTATCTAGGATATAATTCATAGAACTGTAAAATAAAGAAGTATTTTTACCTAAGCTGTGTGATCCCTTCACACTACCGATTCATTCCACGCATAATGGGGTAACTACGTTACAATATGCACTAGGAACTGCTTTCAAATGTATTCTTAGCGTTTGGCTCTTTCGCCATTAAACTCCTCCACCACTCATTCCCACTTCGTAAACCTGGGTAACGCTCTTCCGAGATATTCTGGTGATCCTTCCCCATTTTTAACCTACCTTTTAACCATTTTTTCCCTTTTCTTCCATCTTTTTTTACTTCTAGATAACAGTTACATAAGGTTGCACGTGTTTACTCACGATTGCACCCTAAAATGCATATTTCTTTTTACTCGTTGAAAACCTGACAAGAGACGGATTACTACTAGCGCCTAGAGAGAGTTTCTTAATTCATGTATATTTACAGAGGTTTGTAACGATCACGAGCTGTTAGGCTCGCATTCGCATACGCTCCTTAATAAAGGTAAAATCTAAATTGTTGCTCTCATTTTTTGAGCGTTGTTCCAAATGATGCGACCCCTTTTCATTAAGCCATTGTGTATCTGTAGATCAGCATTATATTGAACAAAACGATAATCATTGTATATATTCTGTTCTACTATTTCACAATGAAAATTCAAAGTTATTAATGCATTGAAAGAAATATTTCAATTTGAAGAAAAAAATATATCTTAAGCTGATTTGTTCGATGACAAAGAAAGTTCTCGTTTTATAAGCAATTCAAGATCATTAACATGTTCTTTTGCTTTGCTTGTCAAATATTGTTTATTAAAAATGTTTATTAAGCTCTGAAAAATAACAAATAATTTCATTTATACGTAACTATACGTTTCGTTTTAAAACAGCTTACCTTTTGCAAATGCAATCCCTGTCATATCTGAAGTAATTTACCTTATACATTATTACTTTTAACAAGCATTTAAAATTCAAAACATGCATATAGTTGTAATTGGATTCCCTTCTACTTTGTAATACAATAAATATTCACCCACACGAATAAACATTCAACTGCTTTGCCTTATCAATGTGACTTTAGATTCTATGTCACCTCCTTTGTTTAGTTAATGCAGCCTAGAAAAGTGTTCTAGAGATAAATTAATTGAAGTGCTCTTAGCATCAGATAAGAACAAAAAGATTCATTCTCTAAGATACATCTGATGGGTTATATAATTACTTTTGTCAGATTCTAAATTATTAAAGCCGGTACTCCATTTTAAATAGAGGCGCATAAAATCTCAAGTAACTTTCACAAGCCATTAAAAGGTCTCTTAAATTAAAAGAATTGATGTTGACCTAAAAGTAGCCGATTATCAAACATTTTAAGAGTTTACTTCCACGGTAATGGATCACTTAATTTTAAAAAGCTTATTTTCATCTTCGAAATAAATTCTTAGAAAATATTGTTGTCATAGAAAGTAAGACTATGGAATTTTACTGCTTGAAATATTATGTGATTTGACCTATAATTGTTCTATGTTCTTTCAAGGGATAAATGTTCTATAATAGGAAAATTTCTCGATTTCGCTATATAGAGATAGCTTTTTCATATACGGAGAGCGCAGTGTTTTATTTAATTCAAGTTTTGTTTTTAAACAAGTATTTTGACTGATCATACTCATAGATGTTATTTTGTTATACATCTTTTTTCCATCTCGTTTACAATTCTCTAAGGGTGCATACACACACACACATATGCATATATATATATATATATATATATATATATATATATATATATATATAAAGAGTGAGAGAGAATATATATATATATAATAGGGGTATGTGAGTGTGACAGAGAAAGAGAGTGAGAAAGTAAATGTTTGTGTTTCGGTAATTAAAATGGCAGTTGTGGTCATATTCAAATTCATGGCCAATGTAACTCTAGAATTCAAATTGTTAAAATTACTGATATTTCTTAAAACAAAATTTTATGGGATATAAAAAATAATCAAGATTATTCTTACTAAATTTCATGATGGTCCAACAAAGATTACATAATTCTCATTTTGACATTAATGTTACCTTAAGTTACACGTTTACTGAATGCTTCTTAATCATAGAACACAGTATAATAAGTTTGCTTATTTCTCATAACCCCATAAATTTACATTAATATTAGTATACTTTTCTGTCTGAAAATACGGGGTTATTCAAAATGAATCATCCGATATCCAAATGCTATATTGTAGTAAATAAATGACACAGAATGATAAGTTATACACGAATGCAAAGGGAAAATATGGCAACTTCATTTACAAATGTTCCATATAACTTCCTTTAGTTACAAGTTAGTTATCGATTCAATATGCAAATATAGGCCAAACATTTTGTATTGCATCAGTGGTAATTGATTGTACAGCAACAGGAATCCATTGTTTAAGTTCTCATAAATTTGTGAGTTTTAGTGGCGCATACACTTAATCATTTACAAACCCCCAAAGGAAGAAATCGTATGGGACCATATCAGATGACTTAAGTGACCAGCTGTGCTTATCAGTCGTCCCAGTTTGATTGAGATTGTTCCAGTTTGAGTGGCCACGATAGCCTAATGGTCATGGTCGCGGACTCGCGGCCGACGTCGTTTCGGCGAGTCGTAGGTTCTTGCCCTGATGACATTTAAGACCCGCTGTGAAGTGGCCTGATATACGTTAAATGTGGCCGCAGTTCCAAGTCCTCCCATTCGCGTGGTGTGGACGTTTGGAAATGGAGGTACCAGCTGGGGTGTCATTCTCCGTCTCTTGACCAATGTTCAAAATTATGAGATCCTTTACCAACTGCCCTAGGGGGTTGCTGTAATGCGCAACTCTAATAAACAATTGCATTTACAATCTCTTCTAAGTGCGACGTTAATAAAACATCGATCATTCAATCAAAAAATATTCCAATTTGAAGATATGGAACTGACTTTTTTTGGTCATTTTGAAGCTCTTATTAGTGAAAAAATAAGAAATGCCTAATATTCAAGCATTTAAAAACATTTTAAAACATCCCTTTATTACTGTTTTAGATGTTTATATAAATGCTCCACTGTTCGTAGATGTCGCCGCACAAAGAGCTTGATAATTTATTCTGCAATTTGATGCCCTCATTAAAGAGAAATCCTCATTTAATGGAATTTTTTTTTAATCTATGGTGTATTTATCGCTTGTTATATGTACATATTTGAAAAAAAAATTATGCTTTTGCTGCCCCTTCGGCATTCTAGATTGTGCTCTCTCAGGGATCAAATCGTCTGGTATTGAAAATCAAAACAAATAAAAGTACTTGTAAAGATGTAAAACGATTTCGTCCTTTGCTTCACATTAGTAATAGGAAAGCGAGTATTGGAACTTTGCGATTAGTAAGAACATAAAAAGCTGTAGGACGAGTTGGAGTTGTGAAATTGCTGCAAGATGTGAGTAATTTTTCTATGCTCGAATCGGGAGCTGGTTTAAGCTCGCGTCGGCAATAGTTTTACACACCAATCGCTGCCGGCAGTTTTCGTCGAGTCATGTTTTCGAGCCTTTTTGCCATTATAGATACACCGTGTATTCGGGGCTGATTCACGTTAAATCTGTTCAGACTCAGAGTCCTCCCGTTGGTAAGTTGTAGAAGCTTGGAGAGGGAGGCGGTAGCTCAGGTGATCGTCCTCGTCACTTGACAGAGGCTCAAAATTACGAGGTTCATCACTATTAGCCATCGAGTTGATTCTAGTGCAACGTTAATAATCCCAAACCAAATGTAAATGTAATTTTTTTCAATACTTAAGTAACTACTGTCCTTTTCAGATCCAAATAAGCAAATTAAAATCTAGTATTATTCAATAAAAATAAAAGAGTGGAGAGCATAATTTAAAAAATGAAGTGATTTTAAACAATAGGCTTAAATAAATATTTTAAAATCATCAAAAAATGTTAAACATTCTTAATTTTTGCAATTCTCATCGCGTCCGGCAATATAGGATATTATTATTGTTGATGGTCAAAAAGGAAATAAATTATAATGACGAGGAGTTAATTAATTCCAAGAGAACTAAATTCAAAAAAAAGAATTTTTAATTGCAGATGCCATTTTTTTTTAAAAAAAAACTGGCTATTTATCATGAAATAATCACTATGAAATTTATTTCAAATTTTAAATTTCGCCTCGAAATGGTTATATTTAGCTACAAGGGAACTACGAGGGTCATTCAATTTTCAAACAGAGTGAGTGAGTGAAATATTACTATGCTCCACCAAACAATATTTAACTGTGGTCTAAACGTGAAAAATTGAAAAAAGACAAAAATTGGTTGACAAGAAGGAAGGTCGAAAATAGACAAGGATTGCTAGAGTAACCCGAGGGTGCGTCACTCATGTTTACCAGAGGCAGTAAACCCCATTGGGAAAAAAAATATCACCAGGGTGAATGGGTCATGATGCCCGTACTTACCTAAAGAAGGTAAATCCCTAGGGGCGTCAGATATAATCCCCAGGAGCAGGGTGCCCGGCTATAACCCAAGACGCTGGGTACCCATTTTAGTCACCTCTTATGGCATGCACGAGCTACGGTGCGACTATTCTGCATTCCTAGTCACCACATGGGTTCAGTTTTTTTAAAACAGACAAAGTTTTTAATGAAGAAAACTCTTAATTAAGGCAATTGGAACTTTCCTAAGAGTTAGTCGGCAGTATTGAGAAGAATGTTATTCATCTCTTTGATTTGTATCTTTGTAAATATAACTTCTGAAATCTTAGTTACGATAGTGTGTCAAACAACTTTTTCTTTCTGTGATCTGATTTTTACTTTTGGAAAGTGTAAAATCATTAGAATTACTCTCTCAGAAGAACAAAGAATTCGGCAGTTGATGCATGAACAGCACGAATTCTTGCGCGTGGCTGGAAAAAAGTAAAAGTTGTTGCAAAAGCATCACAGAATAGCCAAGAGCCCATGGTCTAATTTTCTGTAATTCTTTGAAGAGGTAACGCATTATCAATAGCCAATATTATTTAGACATGATTGAGAAGGAAGTCAAGTCCGCGTTGAAGAGAAAATGCCGGAGATGGCAGAGGAAAGGCATGCACCATCTGAGAAAGAATGTGCATTCTAAAACTCTATATGGCCTAAATGACGCTTAAAATTGTTTTCAAAGTGTGTTGGAGGCTTCTACCTCATCATCTTTATAGCTCTGGTCGTATTTTGACCTATTTGATCCAATGAAAGATTTGTGGGGCATCAAGTTCCACTTCAAGGAAGGAGTAAAGAAAAAAATACAAAACTGTCTTCGAGATCAAAGTTAAAAAATTCTTTGCTATGGGGATAAGAGAATCCTAAAAGTATGGGACAAATACAGAGAAGTTGGTGACGATTACGTTGGAAAAGTAAACAAAAAATTACATTAATTCATTAAATCATTTTTGCTGTAAGGCTATTTTTCTGCTTAAATATTGAATTGCCCTCGAATTTACAGTTATTCATTGATGTCATATACCCAAACAACGATGGAGTTTTCCCAGAAGACAATGTTCTATGTCACTGGGCCATAAATAATCAGGCATGATTGGCAAGGAATGTTTTTGACAATTCAAGCTAATAGCCATTTATACTAGTGTGCAAAACTTAAGCAACATGTATTTTTTGCCGTAACTCCACGAGAAGTCATCTGAGAGACATGAAATTCAGAAATGAGAGACAGCATTTTGTACTTAAGTGATGAAGAAAGCATAGTTGCGCAAAATTAATACTATGTATATAGTATGGAATCAAACAAGAAAAAAAAAGCTTTATTGAACTCATTTGTCTGTCCAAGAGGAAGAACAACAAGCAGATGTTCCTTAGTATTGTATATCAGTGCTCCGCAACCGGTGTGCCGCGGCACACTGGTGTGTCATGAGCCAGATACAGGTGTGCCGCGATCAACTATATTGTATTTGACATTTTACAATTTTTCATCAAGTATTTAATAGACAATGACAATTTTTTTTTCATAATAATGTCTATTTTTCTAAATATACTATAGAATAATTATTATCACTAAATAATTATTCAATGGTCCCCTGGTGAGAACAGTTGAAAACTGCACAGTGTGTTGTGTAAACACCAAGGCCCACCAAATTAATCATAGATAAAGCAAAATGACCGTTATGTGCGTCGTTGAAGACTCATACGCATGTGTTATTTGCATTTGCGCGTGGTACATCACGTTCACTCTTATGTCATTGATGTCACTATTTTACAACACAAAGTTAAATAAACACGTTCCTACCACTCACGCTAATTATTATTAATTATCTTACTGAATTATGTATGGTTCACGTTCTTCGTATAAAAATTTTTAAGTTTTATACCCCTTTAAATATGGATAAATTTTTTTACGTCGGAAAATTTCGTCTTCACGTACAGATGATGAAGAACCCACCACAAGTGTTACAAAAAACCTAAAGAAGGTAGTGAAAAGAAAGTACGACGAAGACTACATTAAATATGGATTCTCGTGGAGTGGTGACGAAACGGCACCAAGACCACAGTGCATCATTTGCGGAGATCAGCTATCAAACGAGTCAATGGTACCCAGTAAATTAAAGCGGCATCTATATTCAAGCCATCCTAGCTGAGCCAATAAAGACAAACAATATTTTAAGAGGTGCTTAGAAAAAAATAAAAAACAGAAGAAATTTATGAAATCGGCCGTAACAGTTTCTGAAAAGGCATTAAAAGCTAGCTATCATGTTGCAAAATTAATTGCACGTCAGAAGAAGCCACATACTGTCGGCGAAACACTTATTAAACCAGCATGCATGGAAATTGTTAGAGTTATGCTTGGGCCCAATGAAGTTAAGGAAGTGAATAAAGTTTCGTTGTCTGCTGATACTGTTAAAAGACGTATTCACGATATGTCAAGCGATATTTTAGGAACACTGATTAAGAAACTGTTATCGGCTGAAAAATATGCGCTTCAGATCGATGAAACAACTATTAAAAATAAAGCACAGCTGATAGCTGTTGTACGTTTCGTTGACTAGGACTTTATTAAAGAACATTATTTATTTTGTAAGGAGGTTCCAGAGCGAACTACCGGTGAAGAAATTTTTCGAGTAACCGATGATTTCTTCAAAATATGTAACATTCAATGGAGCAACTGCATTGCTGTTTGAACGGATGGTGCTGCGGCAATGACGGGTCGTAAAAAAGGTTTTGTCTCTTGCGTAAAACAAAAAAATCCGACGGTATAATTTACACACTGCTGCATACATCGAGAAGCATTGATGGTCAAGAATTTGCCGGAAGAACTTTTGAACACGATGAATGAATGCATTAAAATCATAAACTTAATTAAATCAAGAGCCATAAATTCGCGAATTTTTGGATTACTTTGTGCAGAAATGGGAGCCGAATATGAATCCTTATTATTTTATACAGAAATTCGTTGGCTATCCCGAGATAAAGTTTTGGCTAGATTATTTCAGCTTCGTCGCGAATTTCTTTTAACACAGAATATGCTCGAAATATGTCAGCACCTCGATGATGATTACTGGATAGCCAAACTTGCATACATGGCTGATATATTCGAGCATTTGAATAAACTTAGTAAAAAAATGCAAGGTCGAAATGAGAATATTTTGACGTGTTCCGACAAATAACAAGGATTTATTAAAAAACTGGAACTTTGGCAGAAAGAGTTGCAAAAAGGATGTTTGGAAATGTACCAAAGGACCAATCATATTACAATTGAAAACAACCAATTAATTGTGGATCTGGCCCAACAACATTTAAGTATGCTTCAGCAGAAATTTGATCGATATTTTTATTCCATTAATACGGAACAATACGATTTGATTTGAAATCCGTTTGAAACCAATGCAATAAATTCTACGGAAGCACTGCCTCTACAAATTCGAGAGGAATTCACAGATTTAAATAATGACATGACTTTAAAATTATACTTCTCCGAAGTTCCATTAGATGTTTTCTGGATTTACGTTAAAAAAAGACTGTCCTCACATTTCCCACAAAGCAATCTTAACATTACTTCCATTTTCGACGACATATTTATGTGAGCAAAGTTTTTCAACTCTTGTATTAATTAAAAATGATAAGCGGTCATGCTTAAAAGATCTTGACCAAGAACTTCGGGTTGCGTTGTCAAATATTGAGCCGAATATAGAACTTTTGTGTTCATTGAAACAAGCGCAGGTATCACATTAATAATTATTATGATTGCGTAGAAATAAATATGTTATGGTTTTATGTATGTATATTTTTCAAATAAAAAACAAACATTTGTTGTAAAATTTGTGTATCAATTAATACCTATATACTTAAGCTTTTGGTGTGCCGCGGAATTCTAGAAAGAATTTTGGTGCGTCGTAGGTGAGAAAAGGTTGCGGAGCACTGTTGTATATGACCTCCCCTTACTACAATGATTGCTTCGCACCGTATCTCCATACTCAAGCACCAGATTGTCCAACAGCTCTTGAAGTGAGAGTACCTATTCTTCAGTCAGAATCTCTTTCAGTTGTTGGGTGTTCCCCGGAGGATGTAATCGTGCCGCAAGGCATCTCCCCAAAGCATCCCACACAACTAGGCAACACTTTCTCAATTATAGATAACTATATAAGTAGCATGGCAGAATACGAGTTATACTGCAATGGATTTCCGACTAAATGTTCAGTGAATTCCACGTTGAATTTCTGCACTTCTCCGGGAAGAAAAAGGTTCCACATGAGTTTTGGCATTTCAGTGTCCAATAATTTGTTTTCCTTTTGATCCATTATTGTAAAACATGGATCAAATTAAAATATCAAAAAAATATTTACGTTAAATACTTAATAAGTAATAAAAATATTTTCTTAATCCATTCGCTGGTTGAAATTTTAACTAAAACCTAAAAAATATTTTATCAAAGGAAGTAAATTAATTAGCAAATATTCTACATCTCTTGCCTTTTTCAATAGATTTCCCCATTCAAAAATATTCAGATTTGTAATGATTATAATTTTGTTAAAAAATCTAATAATCTAATAAAAGTAATTTAATAAAAAACTTATACGTTTTTGCAAAAAGAAAAAACTAAATATAAAAAATCCATATCTAAATATTTTAATTTAGAAATCATTTAGCTCTCTACCTATCTCTCTGTCGCGTGATTAAAATAAACATCGCTACTATTTATAATCACTTCGGAAAAATAACATATTATTGTTCTTTGAAAATATTTATAAAATTGTCTGAATGCTCTACGCTATTTGTTGGAAAAGTTCTCTGACAAAAACTATTCATGCGCATGAATATGATATTTCAACTAATTCGAAAATTCGGTTCATATTTCGCAATTCATATTACTGTATACTTTGAAAACGCAAAACATAGTTCAAGTCTCTGAGACATTTTCATTGCTAGATTTTATTTCTATAAGAAGGAAATTTTATTCACAAGCTAACAAAAGAAAGCTCCATTTATTTTGCATCGTCCATCACTGTTAAAGTGTGTTTTGAAATGTTTCTGTATGCTTATGGGCCGCGCATATTTAACTTGGAAGATGTAGCCACTAGTTCAAAACCATTTCACCGTTGCCAGAAAAAAAAAGTAGTAAGAAGTTATTCACTTCCGTCGAGCAAGTGAATGTTCCAGAGCTGACGTGTTCTGATAAAATTTTCGCTTGAGGTCGCAGCAGAAACATTTCCTTAAAAATAAAGAATTCTTTTTCTTTCATTTGGGATTACTTTATATTTTACAGTATAAAATACAATTTCGCAAGGATGAATGGCGCTTTTGGAAAATTTTGTTATTATTCAAAAAAAATGTATAGCTTTGCAGCAAAATGAAAATTTATTTATCTTTCTCAAACTTTTATTTATTCTTCCGAATAAAATACTTAGTTAATCAAAAAATAAATTCATCGAATTTACTGAATAATAGTTAAATGGCCTGAATAAGAGAAATATAAATCTGTTATTTTAAGTACTTTGCTAAATATATTAATTTTCCATTCAATAGCTTTGAAGTGAAAATTGTATTAAATCTAACTCATAGTAAAAATAAATTATGGAAATGATTTCCCTTTTAACTTAATTTTATTCTAACGCAAAAAAGTATACTATGTATGACATGTCAAAATGGACAAATTACTGATTTTAATAAATATTTTAAAAGATACGTTTAAGGCTTATAGTTAAAAAGAGATAAATCTATTAACCTTCAAAATGTCTTCGTTGAAATTGTTAAAAGGAATTGAAAGAATTGTTTTATTTAAATAGATAGCCTTTGGATTGTAGATTTTTACTTGAAAACTGTCTCGTTTAAAGGAACCCTAATTATCAAAATAATTTGAAAAAGCGTGAACTTTGTCTTAAAAATTCTTATTTAGAACATAACCCCCCCCCTTTTAAAATCAGAGAGGTTTTGAAAAAAACGTTCTATAAAAGGTTTAATCTTTTCAACCACATTTTATTTATTTGCGAATTTTCAACGGATTTTCATACTTTCTCACTTAGTTTATCAATACATTAATAACATTTAAACCAGCGAAACATACTTATTGGAATAATTATTTTTGAAGATAAATATTCTGGTGGTTTTCTGATCAAAAATAAAGAGAGGAAGCGGTCTAAGTTTTAGATTTCTGCCACTAGAAATTGAAACTGCGTTGACATAGAAAAATCACATTTTACATACAGTTTACAGGCCATTAAAAATTGTCCCGTAGTTTTCCAGCTTTTCCCTATGCATCAATAAACTCCCTTAACGAACACAACGTAAATTCCCTACTTAAAACTGCCTTCACTTGAAAGAAGCTAGTCGCCCGTAGTATAACTACGATATTCATTATACTTGAAGTTCTAAATTCAGTTTAATTGGACTTGTTTCCACTTCACAAAGAAAAAGATATTCAGTTACAAGAATTAGCATTAAACTTTTCGAATTTAGAGATGAGTCTTCAACATTTGCATTCATTTATTATGTCATAAGTATAGTAATTATTAGTTAATTAGAGTGAGTTTATAAACGGGTTGAAACAATGTAAACAATCGATTTAATATATGAAATATGTTTGAGAATTTTAATTGCCTCCCTTCACGCTCTAAGATGTTGAACGTTATATTTTATTTCATATTGTGAAGAAACTACGAGATTTGACAAATATTAATGTTTCCGTGGATAAAACTTTAATTTTATTCACAATTTTCACTATCCTTGTTGCACCACAAAACAAGACGTAATGTATTGTGAAATTTAGAAATCATTATTCGATTAAGCCTCTATCTCTTTTCAAATACTTGTTCTAATGCAAAACTAGTATTCCGGTTATTGTTGTCGACATCAGACTTTAATGTCAGCTTTCTCCTCGTAAATAGAAACAAAGCGATATCTCTTAAGGTTAGCTTTCATCAATGAGAGATGTGAAATTCAAGGTCGTATCCAATGATACCTTCGTTGTTTCTATCTCATTAACATTTAGGTTGCCCTCTTCTTCCTTCCTCCACATAAGCGACACTTAATAACAGCGGAAACAAGTTACATAGAAAATACATGTATCTGTCAAGTATAACAAGAATTTTGAAAATCGGTAAGAAAATAAAAAAAGTTATGGCCATAGACGCATAACTTTTCAATCGGACATCGTATTAAAAAGAAGATTGTAAATTTAAGTATCTTGTTAATATTTATTTGATAGTAATGAAGTAAAAATGTATTAAAACTAAACAATTTTTGTAAAGGTTCAATCTCCAATGTATATTTACGAAAGATATTATGTGTTATTTTCTTTATTGTAATGACGTGTAACAAATGCATAAAAATTAGTGTAAGGATTCACTTAAAAACTTTTATATAATTTAATACTAATTATTGCGATACATTTTGGATGTTGTTTTTAATCTCCCTTTTCTTTTTTAAAAAAAAGTGTTTTACAAAGTTTAATTTTCCCACTTGAGATCAGAAGTCAAAAAATACTCTTTTTTTTTGTATAAATTCCAAAACTTCTATGTAATCTGTTAAATACTTGATTTAATTTGCATTTTACTGTAATCAGTAGAAAATGCAGCAAATATTTTCACTTTAATTTTCTAAATTTTTTCAGCACAAAATGACGCAAAAGTTTCAAATTATATTTATTCAAATATGGAAAATATTGTGGCAGTCGAATTCAATTTTAATATTAAATATCACATACCTATTTCTATATAAATGTAGAGAAATAAATATAATTATATTGATACCAAAACAAATCTCTCATTTTTAAACTTTTCAATAAAATATTAAAAAGTCATATGCATGTAGACTTAGAAATATTAAAATAAATTAACCTATAGAACTAATATTATTTCTTAAAATTCTATAGATTAGTTTTTTTTTAAATTTATAGTTGTTGTAATATTATTAACATTATTGCCGGAATTGATCAAGATCAATTATTATCCCCCGTAAATGAGAAAATATGGGGATACTCGTAAAATTTATACAAAATAACACGGTTATCAGAACTTTAAAAAAGACTCCCATTTATCTAAGATATACTGGTAATCAAACCCAAAATTCTGCTTTTCTTACCATGAGCTCATTATTATCCCCGCTTATTTAAGTATCAAAAGTTGTAAAAATATTCCGAAGCCCAACATCAATAAATAAATTCGTACAAAGAAGGAAAAAATAATTCTAAAACATTTCAGAACGAGAAAATGAAACATTTAAAGATAATTTCTTTATTCATATAATGTTTATCCGATTAAATGCTGTTATAAATAATTTAAAATAAATTATTTTAAAATTAAAGAATGTTTCAAAAATGTATTGAAAACTTAAATATTGCTAAAGAAAGAAATAATAAGTTAGGAGGGTGGAAGCAATTATGGAAAAAAATATACAGATAGCTCTATCAATCCCTCATTTTCATAATAATTAAAGAAGGGAAACTTTTGAAAAAGGATATCCTTTTTTTAAGCGAAGTTCTTAAAATACTCACTCTTTTCATAAATTTGACCATTTATCATCAACACTTCTTTTCTTTTTAGTTTTTAAAGCAGTTTTGTTTTACATTATGATTTCATCGGATTATAAATTACTTGTTTCAAATAACAGAGAAAGCACTTCAACTAATCATTAATTTTGGAAATACCAATTTGCTACTTAATTACTGTTTCAAAAATTGAAACACTTTATTACTTTCCTATTCTCTTCACAAAATGTATTAAATACTCTTTTAAGAAATACTCAATTAATGTTGTGGATGTTACACATAAATGCAAAAAGGTCTGATTGAAAAAATAGAAATGGATTTCAATGAGATAATGAATAAGATTTTCAAGATAGCATAAGCTTGATTTGCTAGATATTTAACATTCAATAATGTTCCAAAGAAAACTAAGTTATGATGTTAATTAATTAATTAACATAAATAATAATTTTCTAAAATTTTATTTTCTCATTATGGAGTACGACTTTGGTAGAAAGTGACCTGAATATCCCATATTCAGGTCATTTTCATCAAATCAATCTCCAGTTCCAAATTCATTCGAATCTATCCCATATTCATTCAAATCCAGTCTCTAGTTCCAAAGGTATTTTGGAAAGATTATTCGGGGCCATATACTAAACTACTCCAGCACGAACAATTTATAATATTTCCTCCTTTTCTAACACAAATTGATCAATAATTAAACTCATACAAATATACGGTCTTGAAGCTTCATGGGAATTGTCCTAAAACTTCATGATTTCCGATTGCAGGGAATTGTCCTGAACTTTCAATATTTCCAGAATATCGGTGATAATTATATGGAATTTTAAATTTAGGGATTTGTTCCATGACAAATACAAAGGTTTAAATTTATTGGCATGCTAAAATTTCCTTTTTATTCATAATTGTGAATTTTTTTTTTCATAGGTTCGTCTTATGTTTAATCTTTACTTAAATATTCACTTGCAAAATTTTAATATACTACAATTCACTTGTTCCATTACTAATATATTTAACAATTTATTTAATTATATTATTACTTTTTTTTTTCAATTTCTCATCTTTTTAGTATTGGAAAATGCTATTCATGTTTTGATGTAAAACACTTCGATAAATGTTGAATAGAAAAAAAATTTATCATTAAATGTTTGAAACATTTATTTCAGATTCAAGGAATCATTTTAAAATTATAGTTATTCAGAACAAAATTTAAGATGTAAGCTAATTTTAAGATGGAAAATCATACTTTAAAGAAATTAGAATTGTTAATTTTAAAATTGGTTTTAGAAGTTAATTAACCTTGTTGAGAATATTTAATTCAATATAACTGGGACATCGTAATTTAATTTCCTTTGAACCATTAATATTAATATCATTTTTTTCCCATCTGGATTAGAATTGCAGAAGCTATTACGGTGTCCCAATTTTCCCACAATAACAATTGTCATAGTTTATGTGGTCGACAGTATAAGCAAGAATGTGAAAACGATTTATTTAACCAAGAAATATTATGTTAAAAAATGAACTTCACAAAAAGTTGAGTGCTAAAATACATCATGATCATGAATGAGGAAAATAAAGATACTAAAGAAACATTCCAAAATCTTCATTGAAACTTTTTATGATGATATATTTCTCCATAAATGAGAAGCCGATTTTTGTGCACATATACTTCTTTATGATCCCTTTAGGGTTATCTTTATATATCTCTACTTTATTGGATTTTCAATCATAATAAAAATCAGGAATTTAAAGCAACGTACTTATTATGCTTTGAAACTAAATTCTTCCACAGTGAAAATAGTCTTGAATATCGATGTTATTGTCGAATCAGAATATTTGAATCAATTTTTGCTTACTTTTAAACTGAAAAATCGAAATGTACAAAGTAGAGATATTTTTTTGGTACTGATGTAAAAAATAAGTTATTTATTTTATATTTTTGAAAATCCAATATCATTTCATATGTTCTTTCTTGGATAAATAGTAAAAAAATGTGCAAGTACTCTTGCTATTAATCAACAAATGTGCTCAAAGACTTATTAACCGTATTCACAAATTGTAGTTCAATTAAAGATTTAACCATAATCGAACAATCGCAGATTGAGACTAAGTAACCTTATTACTATCACGTTCTTGGCTAAAAATGAATCATATACCCGCCAAATGAGAAAAAATTGCACTAAGCAGCAGTTGTGGTTGACAGGAATGTATGGGAGAGAATCGATGCCAAATGTTGTTAATAATTACCTCAAATAATATATATATATATTATTTGAACTAAATAATGTAACTAATGCTTTGTAGATTTTTTACTAATATCCGATAAAGTATTTCTTCTCATTCTAGCAACTACAAAATTGAATTCAAATATTAAACATTAAAGTAAATGAATACTCTTGATCTGATAAAAAAAATATAACACAGAAGAAAATTAATTCAGAACAATGATATTTAAAACAAGTTATGACAAAGGAGCTCTAGCATTATTTGCTCATTTTCATTTTTTCCCCTTAATAGTAAAAGAGCAGTTGCTAGGCTTCGTGAACATTTTATTTTATAGTACACCATAATTGCATAATTGTAATGTTGTGCAACTAAGTAATCCTCTTAAAATAATGAGCTCTTTACTGGAAGAAAAACTGTTAGTTTCGATAAATTCTAGGCGAAAATGCGAGCAGTACTGTGTCGCGATCTGGAGGTCAAAGCCAACAAAGTGTGGAATCCACGTAAGAAAAATCTAAGAGCCAAAGACTATTTGAGCCGGATAAAAGAATGTGCCAAGCATTATAGATTGCCGTATTGAAGAGAACTTTCTATAAGAATAAGTCTGTTCTAAATTATTTTTGCGATAATTTTAAGCAACGAAGTTCATTGACATTAAAAGAAATAGTTTTACAAATACATATTACAGTCAAAGAATGGACTAAATTCACCGAATAACTTAATATATATCATAAGAAACCGGCGTGGTCTCTGTTTGCATAGGAATTCCCTTATGCTAGTTGCATATATATATATATATATATATATATATATATATATATATATATACTGAAAATGTATGAAGGAATAATTTAAAATATTTAAAAAGACAAAAATCCAGAAAGAAATGTAAAAATTAAAGAATAAAAAATAAATGTATATGTATATATATACATATCCACCTTATTTTGATTACGATATTTGATATTATCATATATATTTCCTACATTATTCATTTATTTGTCTTCGTTAGGAAATAATCTGTGCATATTTTTATGTATCTATAGCAGGGGTCGCCAAACTTTTTTGATCATCGCCCCCTATATAATTTTTCGAAATCTCCATAGACCCCCACAAAGGTAATTTTCAGGTAATTAAAATAAAACTATATATTAGTCTAAATATTTAATAAATCAGAAACAGTAAGTAAAGTAGCTACAGATTTTTTTACTTTAATGATGAGTGTGACTGGTGTTTCTTGGCAAGGTTCGCTATATTGTTCGAAATTAGTCAATTTTAACCAAATCCCTCGAAGCTCCGTTTTTTCATTTAATTTATTTCTGTTTTAAGTTAAAATTGAATTAACGTGGAAACTGGCTTCAACCATATACGAAATTTGAACGCCAGTATAAATGGCTGAGCCTTTACTGTAAAGTTTCACATATTTTTGCTTTATATTTATATTAGAACCAAAATATGTATTGTCAAATTTTTAATAAGGTTTTTTGCTTCAACATCGGACAATAGTTCAGCAGGCTCCATTCAGGCGTTGATGTCGATTTGACACTTGGTGCCGAAAATGGCGCAATAATCCAATCAGGGATGTCGATGTTTTCCAAATCAACAAAGAGCAGTTTAAAAATCGCTTAATTTTTTTGAAGATGATTTGTATATATTTCAGCTTTTATTTTTAATTGTTGCAGATTTGAAAAATACTTATAATCCTTACGTAGCAATGAAGATCTAAATAAATTTAATTTTACTTGGAAGCCTAACAGTATTGTCCGAGCTTGATAATTGTTACATCTTTTCTTGCAGTTTTGTTTGAACGTCATTAAATTTTCCAAATAAGTCTGCTAAATAAAAAATATGGTTCTTATTAATGGAGTTCATTGCTTAGAACAGGATTTATTTCGTTCAGAAATTCTCAATGAGTCAAATAAATTGACGAGCCGTTGCAAGCATACATCAGACAACCATCTAACCCTCGGTGTGCAGAAGTAATTGGTTAAATAACCCATTGTTTTCCTCACAAAGTTTGGCAAATAATCTTGATTTAAGAGGTTGAGCTTAATTTGATTAATAGATTTAATACAAAACTGTACTCATGTAACTTGAACCTGATATTTTGCTACTAAGCTGTGTCTGTGCAACACACAAATGAATAATGAAATACCAAGCAATTTTTTTCTTTGAGTGTAGCAAAACCTCGGTTACGCCCTACCATAGAAGGTGTGCCATCTGTATACTAAGTATATATTTTCATGGAATGTCATATTTATTTAAATATTCTTGTAAACATCTAAAAATTGTCACCCTTCCATCGGTTTCAAGATATTAGCAAATAAAAAATTCATCAATGACTCTCCTTTAATTTACTTGAAATATTTCAACATACGCTATAAGAATAACAAGCAGAACGCCAAAAAACAGATTCATCAAGTTGTATGAATTTTGCAATTTTAGTCTGAAAACTACTGTATTATTTCTTCGGCCATTTTCAAATAATACGCCGTTTTTACAGACGGTAACTTAATGGCAGACTTTAAAAAAATTAGTAGAGTCTTTTTTCATCACATTCTCAATGACGTTCTTAATTGCAGGTACTACAATTTCTTCTGCGATTGTGGGTTTTCCTCTTGCTATATTAAGCGAAATCTTTGTAATGAAGTAATTAATCCTCCTTTCTCATTTTCAATCTTCAGTAGACGTTTCATGTTTTTTTTAGAGTTATCGACACTTTTCTCTTTGAGTTTTTGAAAAATTCTAATTTCATTTTTTTTATCTGAATAGCCTTTCAAGATGATCTTTCATTTTGACGGTTTCATGTATTCATTTTTTTTTCGCATATAAGATTAATATTAGAATAGTTTCATTTGTCGGTGAACAAATAAATCCAAATTTTAAGTAATCCAAATGAATACTACCGGACATTTCTTTTAGATACTGAAGCTTTCGTCATTTTTAAATTAGGGTTCTGTAAATAAGTTAAAATTAAGTTGGTATATTATACTAATCCACATTATTAAAAGCTAATCTTTTCACAACACTAATTAAAATTGATATCAAACTAAACGAATAGTTTTATAGTAGAAACAATAACTAATTATCCAATGGTAGATATAATAGTAGTAATAATGACCCTACGCGATTTAATACTGTTCACAGTTCACAAAAAATAGCTGAAAATGCATATATTTGTGCTTGTAGTATCCAGTGGTAATTGATAAGCACATATGCACCTGACTCATATGTACAGTTCGTATGGTTTCGCGGAGCGGAGACAAAGGGCGAACCAACACGATGCGTAACTGCCGTATATAAAAAAAAGAAAAAAAACTAAAAAGAACTAAACCACAACAAACATAAGAAGAAAGAAAACGAGTACTGAAGATTCCCTTCGGTGCCATCGCATAGAAAGCCAACGGCAGTGTCATGCTCAAAGACTCCTAATTGGTTGATGGGTTCGCCAGCAAGAGACACGGATAAGTCTCAATCGCTCTTCTGGCTACATACTATGAGTCGTGCAATACAAACTGGTCACACAAGGTCAAGTTGTGACGTCACGGTATACATAATGAAAACACATAGAAAAAGAGGCAGATTGTTTTCTTGATTTATTATTTTATTTATAAAGAATATAATATTAAGTCAATTATAAAAAATATATTTTTAAATTTTTTACGTACGCAGTTAGATATGTGTGATTTGCGTATAGAACTGTTTTTCCTATCCCACAGACTTCATTCGACCCCTTGGGTCAGATAGACTTACTGTTGTTAAATAGACCCTAGGTCTATATATAGACCACTTCTACACCCTGATCTATAGTCTTATTCTCGCTTTACCTTTGCAGTTAAAATGTCATTCAGTAAGCTAAGCCTATTTTAAACTTGCTTGCAGCTTTGTATACTTATGATATAAGCTTTACTTATTTTCTGTTATAAAAAGATACATTTTGAACTGTCAATGGCTATTGGTTATTTTCACCTTTTGTTTTGATTGCTTAATTTGTATTTCAAATTATTTCCTTTACAAGTATTGTTATGTATCAACAGATCAATGGTTGTTTCTGAACATGTTAAAATAAAGGCCCCAATATTTATTTTAGAATAACTATTTTTCAAAAAACCGTTGGAAAATAAATGTGAATAGTTAAAGTATAGTAAACACTTTCTGAATTATAGTATCTTCTATGTAATAAAGACATTTAACTCATCAGACTGATTCTGTTTAAAAATAAAGCAACATTGAATTTAAATTTGATTAAACTATTTTTTTTTATTTAACAAGATTCATAATTAAATAAAAAAAAAAAACCAATGATTTATGATTTCAGCAGTGTAATTTTGTACTTGAATTATGGTTTTTTAAGATCGGGTAAAGTTCTCATTTTACCGGAGGCTACTTTGTCAAAATGTTTTGTAATCCTCCCTAAGATGGCGCTTAAAAGCGGGTATTTTCAAAACCGACGCTTCCAGAAGCGGAAAAATATGTCGTCTGAAGACAGATTTTGAAATGATGGCGTTTTCTAATTAAAAGAAAGGATATGCAAGCATCAAGTTTTATTTAAATAATCTCTTCGGTATTTCATTCAAAAACAGCATCATAAAATGAATTCACAATAATGTGTGTGCTTCCCATCGCGTTCAAACAAATGTCAGAAACAAGTACATATTAAAATCTACAAGCTTTCCCTCAAATATTATTACATTAAATTTTAGCTAATATTATAAAAATACTTTTTTTTAAATACTAAAAATCACAGTTAAATTAGGATGTTTTCATAATTATAACAAAATATCTGTATGAAAATCCAAATAACGGTGTCATTATTTCAGCTTGTTGACAAAATTTTATTCAATACTTTTATACTACAGCAATCCAAAATTTAGATTTCATTTATTTAGATGAAAAATATATAAAAAACAAAGTTTTATGATAATTTCTCATTCAATTAAAAAAATAGTATAATTAATAAAATTGTAAGTTACTTAAACTTATGAATCATAACAATAATATTTTCCAAACGCATTACAAAACAAGCGAATACAAGACTTATCTACATCGTAGGTATCGTATGAATAATTTATCAAGTGTGACGTCACATGAATTTAGTCTTATTGATATTTTATTAAAAAATAAGTCTTAAAAAATATATATCTTTATATATTTTTAAAATCTTTTCATTTCAGCAATGCTATTGGTTAAACACGAAATTATTCACACAGTTATATCATCAGACATCGCTAGCGAAATTTACTGATTTATATTGAATGAAAAAGAATAATGAATTAACAAAATATACATAAAATAAAAAAACATATTTTTATAACTTTTAAATATTCAATTAATAGATTGTTTTTATTGACGTCACGTTAAGAAGCAAAATATTAGCAATAGGTAACTTGACCTCGTAATTTTGAACCTCGGTAAAGTGACGAAGATGCCAACTTAGCTATCTCCTCCCTCTCTTAAATTGCCCACATTCCTAAGTCTGAGAGGACTTTGGAGCCTCTACCAGAATTTAACGTGCATCAGCCATGTCATAGAGGGTCATTGAGTCATCAAGGCTTTTAACTTTCAAATTGACTCTTATTTTTTATTTCTTAAAAATTCCACAATAAAACTAAAAAATACTCATTTGCTTAAATCATAATCTCTTTATTATCGAGGATTACTTGTATAATCAAACTATCTAATATGCTAATAAAATATTCTAAAGATGAACTTTGGAAAATCTCTGACATAGAGAAAAAAAAAAAAAAAAGAATACTGAAGCATTTCAAAAGCAAAAAAAAAAAAAAAAAAAATGACGAGAAAAATGGACTTCTTCAGAACATTATTTGTAATTAAATCTTTTTTTTTTTGAAAAAAAACGCAGATTACATTTTATATAATTCCATTTAAAAAGAAACTTTGAAAAACTGTAAAAAATAAAAAAATATATATACAGAAGGCTCTGTTAATCATTCATTTCATAAGAATTACTGATTGTAAATTTTTTCAATTATTGATTACGTTTTAATGAAGTAATTTAAATACTGCACTTTTAATAATTTTCATCATTTATCACTTTCTTTTTTTTGACACATGTTTCTTTTATAATTTTTTTTCAAGTTTGACTAAGCTTATTAATTATCTATTTTAGTTGATACAAAACATTTCCAGTTAATGATGAATTTTAAAAGTAAGTCTAAAATTTGTCTCACTTTGCAGTCACGAGTTGAAAATTGTGAAATTATCGAAAAAGCTTATTAATCATTTTCTTTGGGAAACTGGATTAAACTCTTTGAAAGTTATACACAAAAAAAATCCGGTAAAACAACGAATTTTATTGAAAAAAAAAAGGAATCATTAAAAAACTAAATAAAACAAATCTAGCTTAAAACAGATGCAACATTAATAAGATGTATGATTTCATGATGAATTAACAAAATAAATTTTGACAATATCGGATTTAACTTTTTTAATTAACGTCCCTTTCGAACTATTCACAAAAGTCTTTGAGCAACCTCTGTATTTTTAATTTCAACATTCCTCTAAAAGAACATTTCAATTTTTTTTATCAAATGGGTCATGTAGTAGCCCAATGAATAAAGGTACTGGCCTGACAAGTGATGTCAAAGTGAAGTTCTTGGTTCGAGTTCGATTTCATCAAAGTAATCGTAATTACTACACACATATCTGTAAGGTTATAATTGACGTTGAAATAGCAAAGATGGCAGTTGTTAATAGTAATAAATATTTGATTTTATTTTTAATTAGTTTTGGGTTCTCAGCTTAGCTTCTTTAGATAAGTAATGGCATCAAACACAAAGCAGCCCTAGTGATCTTTTTCTTTCATTTAGAGTTTACTTCATTTGATATTTTCTTTGATACCCTATTTTTAGCCCACCTTCTGTCAACCACTTTATCTTTATTTTTCCATTTTTTTTTTTCAAATGTTTAGACCATATTACATCTTGTTCCGTACAGGATAGCCCCATCTGGCTCTCTTCCAAACTAAACTCTACCATCAGCCTCACTTAATGATTCTGCATCACTTTATATATTTACAATCTAAGCTGTAACGAAATAAAAGCAAGAGATTGGGCCAAGCATAGCGTCAGTAGAGAAGAGAGAGCCAATTTTTTTGAACGCACCAAGTGATTGACTAAACTGCATTATTAAAGAAAATATGAGTTAAAATTTGTCGCAAACGTCTAAATATTGCATTAAAGAAAGGGGCAATGAACGATTCCTAAAATTTCAGAAAGCTCTAGTTTGATGGGAAGTTGGTTAAATTAATGATAAATTTGACACTACTAATTTCGATACAATTTATGAGCATTACACGCACACCAAGTGAAATACATAAAAGCGTTAAAACTCACTAAAATTAATTAATCTGATCAAATTTCAAATGGTTGGAATGCAGTTTAACCCAACCGCCCTTCTTGACGACAAGAAATATTTGTATTTGCCAATGTGGCTTCCCTAGTCCTTTTACGACTTAACGTTCAACCCAAAAAATCGCCAAGTTTTGGTGCCACTTTGAAATCGCGCCAAGTGATTGACTAAACTGCATTATTAAAGAAAATATTAAAACTTGTCGCAAAAGTCTAAATATTGCATTGTTAGCAAGTACGAACGATTCCCAAAATTTCAAAGCTTTAGCTTGATGGGGAAGTTAAGCTAATTAACGATCGAGGAAATTTGATGACACACACACACACACACACCAAGTGAAATTCAGAAAAACGTTTTAAATTATTAAATAAAGTGTGAAATCTGGAAAGAAAACCCATGTTCAAAAATTGTTTACCGGTATTATTTTTAAAATTTTCTTCCCTTCCCTCATTGCATTTTGATAAACAGAAAGTAACGCAAAAATCTTCAGTTGTCCTCGAGGAAAATCCTAGCTGCCTTGATAGTTCAATATCGGATCTCATCGCAATTTGCGTCTAATTCTTATTACTGAAAATAAAACGAAAGAAATTGCACCTCTTCTGGTCTGCGATAACCTGGTTGCTGGAGTAATGGATTAGTAATATCAGGTTTCATGTCTCCAAGACCAGTCCTTCTAAAGGACAGACATATGGCGAGTAAAGGTTGATGCGCTTAAATATGTGGAAGCTAAAAATGTATTTGTGAAGAGAGGGGTGTTCCACTAGACGTCGACTTGGCCATTTGAGGACTTTAAAATTAGAAAGACCGTAGCTCATTTCTAAGTGCTACGTCAAAAAATCTATTAAAACAATCACACACATAAACCATAATTTACCAGTTATTTTACAATGTAAACGTATATCTATAATGGATTAAAATAATTATATATATTTTTTTTTCATAAATATTTACATGTTGTACCGAAAACCACTGTTACGTTATTGTAGTATTTCTAGATACTTTTTTTTTATTATAGTATAAGATTTTATGTACTAAAAGAATAACATTTTAGGTGAAAATAGAGGGAATTGAGAGAGATAATTATTTTCTTAATTTACATTTATTCGCTTTCAATTAATTAATTAAGGCTTTTTTTCCAATAGATATCTGTTACAAGTGTCCGGAAGGTTTACATTTTTTTCCCTAGGCCGTTTTAAAAATTAAATACATCTGGAATCTCGAAACAATATCGTTTCTTCATCGTAATAAAAAATTTTTCCTTGTTGGAGATACCAATGGAAACACACGCATCCTTCTGTATTTCAATTACAATTAAGAAGTTTTCTAATTGATTACTTTATAAACTCTAAATTAAATTTTCTAAATAAGGTTACAATTAAAGACAAAAAAATTGTTTTTTCTTTATTTTATTCTTGATCAAGGTTTCTTTTGCTTTTTTATAAGTGTAATTGAAGACAACTCCCTTCTAATTAAAATGAATCGGTAATGTTCTTCTTAGTGTATTGTATAAAAAAAAGAAAATGTTTTTTTCGTGTTATTTCTAATAAGGGACAGAGAATTTAATAAATGGTAACTGAATAATAAATCAAATGTTTTGATTCTTTTTAATTGTCCAGTGCTATCAAAACAAGAATTTTGAAAGAAAAACTTAATAACATCGGAAATTAAACTGTTAACATCTGTAAATTTGATTATAGCGGATAATGAAAGAGTTGAAATCTAGCATTTAGATAAAATTAAAAGAATATTTATCATGTCGATTTACTCTTCAATATATTTAACAGTTACTTGATTCCATATTCGAATTTTTTTACCAAATTAATATGTGTATGGCATTTAGATTTAATATGGTAATGACATGCACAAAAAAATGACATGAAAAGCCCCTCATTGATAAAACACATGGTGCTATCCAGTGTTACTTCATCAGACCCAACCCTAGCTACAGATTTAGCAACTTACACTAATCTTAACTGGAAAACACAGTGAATAAAGAATCCCTTGAACTCTAGGATCACAATAGCGAAACATATTACAACAAATTCTCGATTTATAAACCCATACATACATATATACATATACATATATACATATATATACATATATACATATATATGGCTATTGCGTGTGTGCGTGCGTGTGCGTGTGTGCGTGCGTGTGTGTGTGTGCGTGTGTGTGTGCGTGCGTGTGTGTGTGTGTGTGTGTGTGTGCGTGTGCGTGAGGTAGTGTGCGTGTGTGTGCAGTAACTCTAACTACAGAAACGGGGCATGGTCTTCGTCGACGTTAAAGATGTCCAGGGTTTCTGATCTAACAAAGCCGATCCCTTTAAAGACGACATTTTAACTAAACCATACATTGCAACAGCATTTACCGTCAAAATAGAACTATTGATTATACATATTAAAGATCTATCAAATCGCACGTCTTTCTCTGTTGGTCGCACTCTTCCATATAGCTTGCGCTTTTAACCAAAAGAACAAGTAACGTCATCTAGTGTTGGAAGGCATCTCAAAATGTAAGAATCCTACATATATGTATTAATGTGTGTATGTATATGTGTGTGCGTGTGTGCGAGTATAAAAATTAAAATGACTTTAAGTATTAATGACTAAATAAAAAGGGGGAATATCAAATTGATGGTAATCATTTCGGTGCAAAAGAGAGCCAATAAGTATACATAATTTAACTGGAGAAGGCAAGAGATGCAACTTCGCCTTCTCGATTACATCAGAAGAGCGAGTAATTTTAACAGTGTTACAGTGCAGTCGATTTTATATAGATAGGGATTCCAAGGGATTTCTTCATATCAAATAGAACTCGCGTGGTATAAGATGAAGGACAATGGGGAATATCCATGATGTCAACCAGACATACAATTATTTCATTTATGACCACATTGCGCGGATCCTCAGTAACTCTTATTATTAACGAGGATGCACAACCGAAGAATAATCTGGAACTGATCAGAAAACAATGAAACGAACCCTACTTTTAGCTTGAGAATGGGAAAATCAAGAACATTTTTTTTTTTTTTGTAAAATCAATACACCTCATACAGATACATATTGGTTACATATACATATATACATATGTGTGTGCGTGTGTGTGTGTGTGTGTGTGCGTGTGCGGTGTGTGTGTGCGTGTGCGTGTGTGTGCGTGTGTGTGTGTGTGCGTGTGTGTGTGTGTATAGTCTTTTAGGAAACTCATGTATTAATCCGGCAAAATAACATATATTTTGGTAAAAACATTCTGAAGCATTTCCCACATTGAACATCCCTTGGAGCAAAGAAAACGAATGGATCGATAACTGGTTTAAACATATCCAGCATCATTTTGTTCGCTCACTTAGGGAGAGCAATGCAAGAACCATTTATGAAAAGTTGTTGTTTGCTTACAAAACCATTCCAGTAAGTGTAGAACGCTGTAATGAATGGCAGGTTATATACGTAAACGTTATGAGGCTGCTCATCAACCACATTCAAATTAGATATATTAAGCACGTGTTAAATCTGCAAACCACATGCGGTCTATAGAGAATTTCTTTGCACCATTCAGTAACTGTAAGTAACGAAACTGTACAACATCATAGCTTAATTTTGCAATTTGTTATTATAAAGGATTACTGATAATGAAACACAACATTCGTCAATGAACTATTAGTATGAATCAAAGCACCACATTCTATCAACTGTAAGCAAACATTTTAGCGGCCGTGATAATTAAAATGAAACATACCACTCCATTTTCTACTGTCTTGCTCGGTGAATATAACATTAAATATTCCGCTTTCAGAAAGAAAAATAAGTTTATTTATTTCTGCAATTATTCTGTCACTGGTAAGTAAATGTTCAAGAAAAATATTAACTTTTGTTACAAATTTCATATTATTTTAGTTAGTGATTATTCATGTATCTTTTAGGCTCTGGCTTAATTGAATCGTACTTTATCTAACACGGTGACGTTTGTAAAAAAAGGCGAAAATTGGTAACGAACATTGGTACTTCCAAGATAAGTGAGAAATATTGATTTTCGCTGTTATATAAAAGAAAAAAAATGATCTACTTGAAATGTAAGAACCTATTATTGTACTATAGTCACATAATGTGTTCCTTCCTTTGAGCAATATAATTACTGTGATACTCATCACAAAATGTGTGAACATTACGAAGTATGTTGAGAGAAGAAAAATTCTTATCAAATATATATTGCAGTCTTGAATGATTTTACTATTGAAAATTAATAATCTTGATCTATTAGAATAAAGTTAATTGTTATTGTTTATAACTACTTTCATTTTTTGTCCAGACAAAAGTTGAGCAGGAAATATAAAAAAGTAGTAAGAAAATAAAAACATTAACAATATAAACGTAAAATAAATTATTAGCTATCATTTTTTCTGATTTTATATTTTTATAAATAGATATATCATACATATAATATTAGATAACATTATAGTTATAATAATGCCATTCTTTTATGATATGCATGCGAGCGTACTACATTTTTTTGTCCTCTCTAGCAATATTCTCGCATAAGAAAGTTTAACTGTGTCTAATTTGTTCTCCATTTATTTACTTATTTTTGATTTCTAAAATACTATTAAGCAAATAATAAATTTTAGAAGTTTGGTTTAGAATGAGTATTACATTAATTCATCATTTTTTTATATTTCAAAAGCTGAATCATATTATCTCATTGTTCACAATTTATTCTAAAAAACTTCAGCTAAAAATTTTGCAAAAATGAAAGAATCAAGGAGAAAAATGTTGTTTGATTTTGCTGCAGTTATAATTAGACTCAAAATTATTATATTTATTTTATTGATCTCATCTTAAGACATATACATTTTTTGGTTTAGTAGAATAGAATGTCAAATATTGAAGAAAAAAAGTTATAAAATATAATTAATATTTACACTTAAAAAATGTATAAATTTTAATTAACGATTCCTACTTTTTTTCCAAATTCTACAATAATAAAAAAAAAAAGTATTTATGTTGCTTTTAAACCAAAATAATATAAAAATTTCGATTGCTCCATTTGTTTAGATTATTTTTTGAAATCGAAAAATAAATTTTACCAGGGGTATTGCAGTTTAATTATTACTAAAATAACCTAGATATCTGTATAAAATTTATTGTGTATTTTAACTGATTTTTTTATTGAAACATTTTTTCTGTATTTCATTTGGTGTGTGTCATAAAATTTTCGATCATTAATTCTAACTTAACTTCCCATTGGGTTACGAATGAAACTTTGGGAATCGTTCTTATTTTGCCTAACAATGCAATATTTAGACATTTGGGACATGTTTTAACTAATATTTCAATAATTGTTTTAATAATGCCATTTGTTAATCCACTTGGCGATTTCAAAATTGCCAAGCTTGGCGATTTTTTTTTTTTTTTTTTTTTTTTTTGACTGAACAATATTTAGATATTTTATAAGTTTTAATTAATATTTCAATATTTTTGAATAAACTTTGCCACCCATATAAAAAAATGTGTTTTTAAACATGTTAGTTTTCTCATCTTGAATTATTATACTATTCTGTTTATTAATTTATCTCTTATATTAAAATTACAGCTATCATTGTTGATTTCCACTGTATTTTTTCCCTCGAGTGTTGATTCCACTGAAGACCGCTTGGGTAGCAGGGTTGAAAACATAATTTTGTATACACTAACTATAGTAATACTTAAAAATTTTATTAAAAATCTTTAAATTTAATAAAAAAATTAATAATTTAAATTCCGAAAAGTTCGTTACAATGCTGCGCAATAATTAAAAAAGTTCTTACTAGTAAAAAAACATTACGCAAAGGGTAAGAAATAATCCCATTGAAGAATGTGGGAAAAATTCTCCCTATGGAGAAAGCATATTTGAGGAAATTACTTGTGGTTTAGTGATTTTTAAATGTATAAAAGTCCCCTGATTGACATTGGCGTGGTTCCAGAGCTTGAAATGAGTATTATCTAAGATGTCAGCAATGTCATTCTCGACTGAGTTTCAAATTAAGGTCCTCACCAACCTCAAGTTGGATCTAAATGCGACATTTATTAAATCAATCAATCAGTTTTGTGCTCCATGCAATACTGAACCGCTTTTGTTTTAGGGGGCTAATAAACAATTTCAAAGTAACATAAATTAATTAAACGATACCAAGATTATTTAAACTTTAAATAACTTATCATGTTTTATGGCAAAATGCATGAAAATCGTCTTGCTTGTTATTTAAAAGTTCTCTTATAATTCAAACGTATGCGTGCTCAAAGTTCCTTCAAGCTGTATGACCACTTTTGTTTGGATTTGTAAACGCGAACTCATAATCCATCAATTTTTTTTATCAACTGATTCAAAGTAAATATTAGATAAAAAAAATTAATAATTCATCTAAACAAGAAGTAAAACAAGCTTCCTAGTGAATATATGAAAAAATTGCGCATTTTTAATTATTTCTATCAATTTTTCTTTCATAAGTATTAGTACAACGACACGGACGATAATTGCAACACAAACTGGATGATTCACAGAAAAGTAAATGAAATTTCAGGCCGAATTTCTATAGATGTCTTATGAGTAGATGTATTCTTTTAAAAATGATCCGGTTCTTCAAGTAGACCAATCTATTATTTTGTACTTAATCTTACATGGTTTTCAGTATTTAGTTTCCCTAGGGCAAACATACTTATAATGGGACTTCTGCCCACTATAGATAAGCAGGCTGTAAAATTACACAATTTGATAAATATTGTTATCGTGCTGAAAGGTTCTCCTTTAAAAAAAGATCTAGTATTGATTTATCATTTATAACGATCTACCACATAAATTCAGGCTTACTCAACTCAAAAGAATTCCTTGAGACAAATGACGAAAAGCCTTTTCTTCTTGTTACATGTTCAAGAGAGAGAGACTGATGCTAGTAATGAACTATTCAATAAAAAATAAGGAATTAATGTACTTCAAGAGAATCCTTATCTTTCATTAATTTATCTTATAAAACTTATTTATTGAGGTTTCATTGACAAGAAACTTAACCTCTTTTATTTTTTAGCGAACATTTTTTTTTAAAGTACGTTAAAACTATTGATTAAAATGAAGTTTTTTCATAATACATACATGTGTGTATGAGTGTGTGTATATTTAAGAAAGTATTACATTGAATAACAAAATATTTTAAATCACAAATGAACAAGAAGGTATTTCAAAAATTAAAATTATAACAACATCTATAAAACTACATCTGAATCAATAAGAAGACACAAAACCCCCCCAAAAAATAATAGCCAAAAAAAATTTCCAAACAGAAAAAGTGAATAAAAATATATTATTGAAATGTATCATACATTCAGGAAAACATTGAAAATAGTGCTCCATGAAGGGAGCTTGATTTGAAAATTTATTGCATATAATGATAGATGAGCGATTCCTTTGATCCCAAAATCAAGACAATTACACGGGATACAGTGTGTATACAAATACAGTAACTGATAGCGACACATCCTCCTGCAGCAGTGCCAATCCACCTCGCAACAATGTCCAGAATTGAATTATTGTCCTGAGGCAGACGAACTTACAATTCTAGAACAAATCCACCTTAAAATTATGTACAGAGTGACAATTGACAGTATCTGGCGTTCTGCTGGTCCCATAAATGGTCTTAAGAAGTGTCAGAGAGGCTATATCTGAATATGATGTTGAAAGTCTTGAGTTACTGAGCTGCATACAAAACGAGAATTACCTTGCTAAAATGGCTCTAGAAATGCCAATTTAGGAAACGTCCCATGGGGTTGGAAGAATGTCATCACCATAACGACGCTCCGCTGAGGTTCCACGATCCTTCGATTCTCTCTCTCCTGTCTTCCTAGATACTTCCAGACTCATTTCTCCTGCCGAGCGTGTACTACTACCCCAACACAAGTCTGAAGACACACTCGAACAATCAACCCGGTGAGCAACATGGTATACACAACCAACCAGGTTTTTTGTACGATATCAGGCCCTCTCAAACTCGCTTAACCGTTCGAAACTGTGTGTACTGTCACAAGACTACCTGGCATTTCGTACTAAAGTCCGCCTAGAGTCAGAATAGATCATTATATGGAATTTTCTAAATCTATGCACCAATTTATATAGCATCAATACTGTGATTGCAGCTCCACTGCAATTTTTGAGACCATGCACATTTAATATCAAAACTGAGATCAGTTTCATCTTGACATCATTCAACGACTTTGCAAAATTACGAATTTATGCTCGCTTCCTCTTGATGCGCTGTTTTCAATGTCCGTATATATATACATCTCTCTCCTCTCTGTGTGTGTGTGTGTGTGTGTGTGTGTGTGTGTGTGTGTGTGTGTGTGTGTGTGTGTGTGTGTGTGTGTGTGTGTGTGTGTGTGTGTGTGTGTGTGTGTGTGTGTGTGTGTGTGTTCGCAGCCCAAACTTCCTATGGGAGACCGAAAACTGGACGAGTCTACTTAAATCGCAGGGATTAGAGGAATTTCGCTGAGGTGTTGAGTGGATTTTCCTGGCGTCAAACAGCCATGCATTGTATGGGAGATTGTTCGGTAGTTTTTTAGCTGTTGTGATTTCAAAAACTGTGAAGCAATATTAGTGTAAGAATACAAAGAACTCGTGCATTCTATACGTAGATTGATTCTGTTATTGTACAAGTACTTTGTAAACAAAAAAAAAATCTTAAAGGCAATCCATGATTTATTTATAAAGCAGGCTTTTGCTCTTTATTAAGAACTAAAGAAATCAAATATGTACAATGTAATTTAAAAAACATTTCTGCATGCTACTTTGCAAAATGAATGTGTAATTAAATGCAATTGTTACAAAAAGCTGAAGGATTAATTTTATGCTTGCTGTTTTAATTGATTTATCCAATTCAAGGCAAATAATGTAGTAATATTTTGTTTTTGAATTATGTGTGTGATTTTCATCAATTGTTTAATGTATTCAACCAGTATTTAATAATTTTCTGATAATTGAGGAAATTTATCTGCTTTTGAAACAGTTTTCGTTTGACTGACCTTTGTTTTGAATAAGTTGCCTTAGGAATGAATAAAAGTTGTGAACAAACAATGTTTTAAATATCGAGGAAGATTTTTTTGGCCCATTTTCTTGGATGCAATTTATCTCATTTTGTAAATGCATACGTAAATTTTTATCATTGAAAAAAAAAGTTGGGTTGTTTATTAATGCATCTCATGGAATTTTTTAGTATTGAAATATCCATGCTAAAGTGGAATTGATATTTAAATGCTTTATAAACATTGGATATATGTATAATTCAGCTTATTCTATCTTGTTATCTAGAATTCATACCACCAAATAATAAAACTGACTGCTGAATCCACAGCTCTAACTTTTAATTATGTATTTAAAAGGTGTGTTTGCATTTATATTCTGAAGAAACTAATTACAAACTAGTAGAGACAACTATGAAATCAATATAGAAATGCTGTAATTGCATTACATGAGCATGTTACTATCATGTAAACAAGCTATTTTAAATTCAACTTTTCTTTGTGTTTTAATACTTTTTTTTTGTCAACTGTATGTAGTAATTTTTTATTTGATAATTATGTACTTTTAATATTAGGTAGGCAAACATATCTGAACTGAAAAGAAATTTTAGGAATAACTTTAAGAGATGCAAGATGTTGTTTTGATTGTGCAGGTTATGTCAATAAAAAGGATACTTTATTTTACAAATTAAATGAATTTATTAACAAAATATTAAACAACAGAAATAATGATACACACATCAGTGTTAATTATACTAATTAAATACAGTAAAACAATTTGATTAGTAACCATTTATTATTAAATAACTTAGAGCAATATTAGTTATTGAAAACTGTTAGGATGCTGAAAGGTTTTTCAAAAATTCCCCAAAGATGAACTTCAGGAAGGAAACAATTGATAAGATATTTAGTGAAATGTGCTCCAACCCCTTGAAGCAGTGCGAGTTTTTCAAGCCATTCTTTCATCTATCAATTATATCTTGAATAAAACACTACTTAATGATATTTTATTCATCTTGTTTCAATTTTGTTCTTCTGAATGCAGTTTTCTCTAGCATGAAGCAAAAATGACTAGATTACAAAATAACTTTATTTAAAAAATAAGATTTTCCAAAAAAAAAAGATAAAAGAAACTGTTACAAAAAAATAAAGAAAAAGAATGATTGTTTTTCTTTTACAGCAAATGTAATCTTAAAGTAGACAAATGAAGCAAAATGCTATTATAACTTATTATAAGTTTAAGTAGCATTCATTGTCATAAATACAACTTCCGACTCATTAAAATTTTGATTGCTTCAGAAAACATTCAACATCTGCACTATCATATATGTAATCCATCAAAAAACAACATAAGTAAAAGCCTGTAAATTCACAAAAAAAAAAATTTACATAGAGTGATACTTCATTACATGTTGGAGAAAGATGCATCACTGTATAAGAAAACAGCATCTTTGTTAATACACATATTCAATGAAAAGGTTATATATTATTCAATGGGCACCATTCTCATATTAATCACATTGAATAATATTAAGGTTATATATTATTCAATGAGCACATTTTCCCATGTTACCTTAAGGATATATTGTGCCATTCAGAATTTGAGGCAAGAATACATTACCCCTTTTATTCAAATAGGAAAGGTGGGTTCCCAAGTAATTCTTTATATACAGTGGTGAATCGATGGGGAAGGTACAGGCTCCCAACATAATCTCATGCACTGGTAAAATAACATGCCTGAATAGGAAATTCCAATTAAATTTAAAAGTATTTTTTATTTACCTCGGTAAATAAATACTTTTAAGTATTAATTATAAACACAATTAAGTCTAATGAACTATTTGAAGGAAAAAAATGTACCCCCACCACCAGTCGTTTTTTGCATGGATCCACAATTGTTTATGATTTATATAATTTTAGCAAGAATACTTCTAGTATTTCTATATTTTAAATAAGATTAAGTTTATCAATTCATATAGTATATTTCTGGATTAAATAATTTTAAAAAGTATTCAATAATTTTCTGGACTAAATATTTTTTTTTATTGAAAGAGCATAAAATAATTATGTAAAAGTAATTATTACTAAAAAAGAAAATTATTATTGGTTATTACTCCTATTAATAATTGGTAGAATTCATGCAAATCAAGGAATAGATGTCAGACAAAGATTTTTGGGAGCAAATTTCATCTGATAATTATACTTGTGATGTAACACATTCAGATTTAATCAACCTGGTTTCCTTTAAAGAGACTTGGTATTCTGGAACAATTTTTTTTATTAATGCATTTAAGAATTTAGTTTTAGCAAGTTAATTAGTGTTTGAAGAAAATGATTTAACATGAAAATTTGAATACATTGTGATCACAATTTTATAAATTAAAATTTGTTTTAAAAAATTTCAAAACCCTACTCCTTTATTAATTTTTTAAAATGAAAAAAAAAATTTTTTTTTGTAATATTCTCAAGGATATTTAAACAACTCTTTAGGGATCTGTTTTTAATAGCTTATTTAGTTTTGGAGGGGAAAAAAATAAAATGTGGGTCGGCACGCTAAAATCCAGCAAGAACACATCTTTTACATTTTAATTTTTTAAAAAAATTTACACTTCTATGCAAAATGGATCCCTAATTTTGTTACATGTATAACACACAGTAAGGTAATGGAAGGGATTCATTAATATTTGTGGGTTGGTTGAATTTATAGCACTGAAATGAAACAAAGAAAGTTCCTTCGTTAGTCTGCTTCACTTTCTGCCTTGCTTAAAAAAGCCCCAAAAAACTTACTAGTTGACCAAAAAATCTCTGAAATTGAAACCATATTCAGATAAAAATTTCCTGATCTTCCAAGTTTGTAATGAAAATAGTAATTTGTCACCCTCTTCCTCCTCTCCAGACCATAAACACCTGCTAGATCAACCGAAATCTCCTCCAACTGGTCCTCCTTCCTCCCAAGCATTCTCAAGACCTTACAGTCTCGTTGTCAAGATGGGCTTGTTCAGATGCCAATAATGTGAAAAACCTTCCGTATCTCTTGTTGAAGTAGACTCCCATAGGAAAAAAATTAATGGTGTGGTAAAACACTTGTAGTCCCCAGACTCTTCCCTGGTGGACCTATGGAATTATGTCATACCTGCTGTAATTCTCCTGAACCCGGCCTCTCAATGCCGGATCATTACCTAATAAATCATAATCTTGAAAGAAACTGAAATAGAAATGAGTTAGCTACTAAATTGATTCATGTATCACCCATCTATTATATCATAAGCTGTAGGTTTTTTTTAGAAATAATAGCATTTTTTTAAAATTTCATTTTTAAAATTTCAAATTAGGTATTTATAATAACTGATAACATTTTTCAGGATATTAATTGCAATTGACGAACATGAAGAATAATGTAAAAAAATAATAAATACAACCATTTTTAAAATTTTGTACTTCTTGTGTCACCAATATTATATTCATATGAAAATATATTATGAATAAAAACACAAATGATAAAAATTTATGTCAAAATTTAAAAAATTTAATTCAGCAAATAATATATATACAAGGAAGGGTTACAAGACCAAACAGCTGAATATGTCAGGTTTACAAAAATACAATAAGTCAAAACAATAAAACACTAACGAAGCAATTATAACAAATAGCACACTTCAAAAAGAAAATCAGAATTTAAAAAAGAGCAGGATTGGGTCTGTAATTAAAATAAATCATGGGAGACTGGGCAAAACCTGTCTCCCGTATTAATCCACAAAAGAAACAAGATAACAATATGATACATAGATAAAAACAGACAAATGGGAATGAGAACATGAAAAATGCAAGATAAAAAAAAAGATAGCTGAAAAAGTGAGAAAATAACCGGCGAGGAGCTAGAAAAAACTTGCCCCAAGCCGGGGATTTTAAAATCCACATAGCAAATCTAAAAAGGTCAAGGTAAAAAGAGCTCAAGTGTGAAAAAAGAGATTTTGATAAATAAAAATCTGACCAAGAAAAGGGAGAGATTAGAATTGGCATTTGCCAGTAAGGTGTTCGATATATATATCCCTCGCCCATCGAATATGTCCAAGCAGATGCACGTTTTACAAAGAAAAAAATTATGATACATATTTACTGTTTACATTTACTGATACATGTTTTACACGACTTTGTGCACAAATATTTTCTTTCGACACTTCAACCAAATCATATTATGCAAACTTTTGTTTGCATTTTGCGTACCGCATTTGACACACCTTTTCAAGAGTCTATTAGAAGCAAACCATTGGTTAATAGAAAAGATATATGGCAAAAAGCTTTCTCTTATTGATGTTCCCACTTGCAATTTGCGGCAATCTGGTTTTTTCTCCTTTTGTTATTGCAGATTGATAAAGACACCAAAAATTAACACCTGTTGGGCACTTCCTCTCCAAGTTCACTGCTTGCTATGGAACAATGATGACATACTTTGTACATAACTTCAAAGTGAATGACATAGCCTGTAAGCATATTAGTGACACAATCATAAATCGACCTTCGATTCAAATAACTGAAATGCTTTGTTTTTTGAAGATGTTCTTAATGTTTATGAAATACAGTGCAAATTGAAGACAAGATGAATGAAAGTTACTCTAATCTGCTCATCAAAAATGAATAAAAATAATATTAATACTATGAAAAAAATCCAAATCAGATTAAGATTATATGAAAATCTAAACACACACATATAATTTAATTCAATCAATAAATCAGAAATGCCAATAATAAGGGAATAATCAAAGTACTTCACAAGTAATATAAATAATAATTTTCATTAATAAGAAATTTATACAGTGATGCTGATAATAAGACAATCTAAATTTTTCACAATTCAAGTATAAATTTAAAGCAAGGGGTGGATATATCTTCCCATAAGGATTTCAATGTATAATAAAAATAACATTTTTTTTTAAATAAAAGTATAATTGATGGCTTTTAGTTTTGACTACCTCTTAACATAACTACAAAATTTGAGGTGAAGACATTATAGTTGAAATATGAGTAAAAATTTGAACTCTCAGAAAAAAAAACCCATTAAGGCTATCTGGTTCCTTTGTTTTTGATCTTGCGGAGAGGATATGAATAACACATATTGCAAGATTAATTTTCCTTCATTCTAGGTTTGGCTATTAAATAACACAACCGATGCTGCTACCCAAGTATGCATGCACCAAAAGCCAGTGACCAACAACTGTTCAACAATAAGCCTTCTCTATCGATAATTTGGCCGAGAAGATGTTGAAGATGAATCACGCTCTTCCACGTAAAAAACGATGACAGTATTGAAAAAATACGTAATCTAGAAATTCATAAAAATATAAGAACAAAAATTAAAACATCGTTATACTGAAAGATGATTAATCACTGTATAGGAAAATAGCCTCCCAACTAATAAATATATTCAATGAAAAAGTTCATTGTATAACATTTCTCAATTGGCACCACTTTCCACGTTACCCAGGAGGTATGGTGCATGAACGCATTACCCCTTTTATCCAATTTGGAAAGGCGGGTTCCCCATGAGGTCTATTTCCTTATTTATAGAATACAATTACTACAGCGCAATGCACAAGATTGCAGATAAACATAATGCAGACATGCATTAAAAAAAATCTCAACAGCTAGAAAATAGATTGATGAATCTCTCATCAGGTTAAAGAAATTCATTTAATGCCACACATTATCATCGGCAATTCACATTTGAAATGCAACGAAAGTGATCCATTTCTGAAACAATTGATAACTGTCAATGTAAAAAAGATAGTTTATAACGGTATTAATCGGAAAAGAACGTAGGCGAAGCAAGATGAACCAGCCCAGACAACACCAAAACAGATTATGCCATCAGTTTTATGGGATTATAAACAAATTCTGCACTTTGAAACTTTTAGCAAGAACCAAGTGCGAGAGAATGAATGAATTTAAAGTTTACTATCAAACTCGTAAAATGTCGGATCAAGCTTTTTTACCAAAAACAGACATGATCAAACACATCAAACATTCTCATGAAGGTATTGAAAGTCTGAGAAATATATGTATATATACTAAAAGCATGAAATAATTTCCTTACAAATTATGTAAAAAATAATTATTATATGTGAAATAGAACAAATGCAGTAATATCACCACTCCCCCCCCCAAAAAAAAAACCTGAAAAAAAAATGATGTTGATTAAATTAATTGTAACACAGAAACAATGCAAAAATATGAATTAATGAAAATAATACTTAGCTTTATAAAAACACAGGATGCAAAATATCCCCACCAGAAAAAATACCAGGCATCGCCAAGTCAGCTAAAATAGGATCCAACCAACATGGCATTTCAAAATGCAAGACTATACCAAGGACTGAATGGAATAATTTATGTATTAGTTTGCAACACAAACACGCAAGTTTACTCATGGATATGTATTAAAAAGTTATTTATAATGATAAACATTTATATCAAGTAAAAAAAAAAAAAAAAGAGTATATGGAAAATGTAAAGGCAATAAATACAATAACTAACATAACATTAAACTAACCTTCAAATTAAGGGAGGGGTTAAAACTTATTAAACACATAAACCTTAACACAATTTAAAATATAAAATAATTTTTAAACAAATTAAGTTATAGTAACATTATATTTATTAAGTTAAAAATATATTTCATAAAAGTGAGAAAAAATATATTAACTTTCTGGAATATGGAAAAATATTTCAAATCACATAAATCTAAATAAAGCAGTTGCTTTCCTAATGAGTGCATCTTTCTCATCACCCAGCGTAGCCATTTCCATTTCAACAATGTTTCGGAATATGGGCTGCGTACAGACTAATGTCTAAAAAAATTCCTCTAATCCCCACGATTTAAGTAGACTCGTCCAGTTTTCGGTCTCCCATAGGCAGTTTGGGCTGTGAACAGACGCTAGTGTGTGTGTGTGTGTGTGTGTGTGTGTGTGTGTACAATCGTAATAAATGAAAACAAAGATGCAGTCTAAGCATGAAATAATTAAACTTTGAAAAAACGAGACTCAGAGGACAGAGCTAAAATTAAAAAGAAAAAAAAGAAAAATTTTAATTTATTTTTATGAGGCTAATTTCATATGCAGAAATGAATAAGCAAAAAATCGAAATGTTTGGTAAATTTTAAACAAAGTATCTACAAAAATATCAAAAATAATTATGTTCCTGTAGATGATGGAAAGAAAAGAATAATAAAAAAATAAATTAAAAAATGCACCACAAAGACAAATAGAAAAAGTAGCAATGGACACAGAAATATTAAATAAAAAACCTGAAGAATATGTATTACAATACATTTAATACTGCAACTGACTTAAGATAGTTATACGAGTATACTTAAGCAAACAAACATTTAATACATTATAAAATGCATAGAGAATCAAAACAAATCTAAAATAGCTTATATTTTAAAACTATTGGTACTTACCAAAATTTAAAACATTATTAAGTATTAAGCCTTAAGAAAAATTTTATTAAAAGAAAACAAAAAAAAAACTAACATGGAAAATATATATATTAAATAAGAGAAAACTTTTAAAAAATCTTTTAAAAATAAACTAAATGGAAATAAAGCTATCTAATATTACTTCTTAATTAAAAAAAGTAGTCTGTTTAAATATGTTTCAATGATTAAACCTTCTCAATCACTAAATGCTTTATTAAACAAAAGCACACGCCTAATACATTGGAAGCTCATAAGAAAAAATTTAAGGGGTGTTGGAAAATATTTAAACAAGCAATTTTCACCACACAGTGAATAAGAATAGGCGGTGAGCAAGCGATGAACCGCTAGACGGCACTGTAATGGTAAACATAATGCTCGAGTTTTCTTACACATCGTCACTTCTATCAAGGATTTCAGGAGGCATGGTGACATTTGGATGCTTCATTCTCCAAATCGATTTACTCCAGAAGTTGAGAAAAATGATTAAATATTATATATTGTTTCTTAAAATTCTTTTTAAATTACAAATTCTAAAATACAACGCAGACTGTATTAATACAGACGTGTCTCTTATCTAACGACATAAAGAAAGTATCAGTTAGAATATACTTGGGGTAATTGTTATTATTACTACAACTTTTTCGTGATTAAGGGAGTTAATCGATTTGGGAAGTGAAAGAAAATTATTAATTCAAATTGACTTATTTTTTATTGCGGATAAACTTCATTATATAAATGTATGTTTTATTAAAGATTTTAACAAAAATGAATAATAACTATTCAATTACATAATATTACGAGTATTATTACTTTGTTTAAATTGATTTATCATCAATATAAATGTCATCTTCGTTAAATGTATTTCAGTTCCCGTCATGTCGATTTGTCTTTAAAGTCTTATAATACTCAATGTTTAATACGAAGAATGAGTTTCAACAAGTTCTTCATATCTCTCCTATTTCTCTTGTCACAGTTCTACCTGTTGGATGCGATAAAGGCTGGTTTACATTATTCAGTCATAGTGGTCTACCTGCTATATATTCTCTTATATTAAGGGCATTAAATTCGATATCTTCGTTAAAGTCACACTTAAATAGTATTAGGCGGGATTTCGGCTTTTTAATTTTATCCATTGCATTTTGAGCGAATTTACTTGTATCTCTATAAGTGTTACCTTTTTGTTATTCGTAGTAAAGTAAAGAGAAAAAGTCCTAGTGCATCATTTGAACCATATAAAACGGTGCTTTCTTTTTACAAGTTTTTATTATATTATACCAATCATTAAGCGAAAAAATGTTCTGGACTTTTTTTGCTTGAGATTCGATAATTGCAAGTTGTAAATCATTAGAGAAGTAACTGTGTTCACTCACCAGAAATTTCATTTCAAATGATTCATCTCGTATGTATATACTTTAAAGCAATTTCAACAAACTTAAAACAGTTTTAATATTTCTGTTATGTCCCGTATATGAGTCTGAATAGATAAGTATATTTTTATAGTTTCAGCACAAATCTTTATATACTTTACTAGACATGAAGAAATTTCCTGAGACCAGCGAAATCCTTCAGTTTCTGGCCAAACGAACATGTGACTTTAATTTTTATTAAAATCATGGCATCCGAAATTATAAACATATAGATTTCGTTTATAGTAAGCTACCGATGTTGTAAATTTTGGAAAGGGTAAAGCTTTTTCCAAGTCAAAAGAAAATATAAAAATGTCTTCTGCCATCCGATCTGCAGCCATATGACTAAGAGCCTGTTCAGCCTTTTGCAAGTGAGCGATTTTTGCCATTCTCATTTCCTCAGGGTCTGAAGACTCCATTTTTATTTGCAGAGAATCACAAGTGTTACATGTGACTTTGGATGATTGTTTGAAATTCAAATTAAATTTAGTCGAGAATATCTTGTAATAATATTTTTTCTTTCATTGCGTCTATATTTTCTTCTGTACATTGTGCGATGTAGAGTTCGTACATTTTCTTAATACTTATGTCCAAATTTAAGTATTTTTTCTTTAATTATAAGTTCTTGTGTAGTGACTTGTGCAGGCGTGAAATGAGTTTAAATGTTTTAAAACAAATGTGTCATCAATTTTATTGCCTGGAACATGGTGACCACAACGATCAATCAACAATGAATCTTGTTCTTTACAATAGCAGTCGTATAGTCGCCCATCGCTTATCTGATAAGTACCCTTAAAACATTTTTTTGCAAACCGAAATATTATCTTTTCCGCTTCTTCGAAAATAATACGTGAAAGAACGTGATCTCGGAATCTTACTGTTGTCCTTCAGGATGCCTTCTTCTTAATACACCCTCTTAAAAATATTTTGCTCAAGTTGGGTCTCTAATTGATAAAATGCGTCCATTGTAACTTTCCAATCATCAGAATGATTTTTTTCATCGCACTTCTGACGACATCGACATGGCAGATTTACAAAAGTTTTTTCTGGCATTAAATGTCCTATTCTATTTCTGCATCTTAAACATTTTATTCTTTTAGACATTTCGGTCCCATTTAGTAGGATTACAGCTTCTTTTTCGTCCAATCGAATTATTTCTTGCGATTTTTTCATTGCTATGATCAGATGACGAATCCTAATAAATACAAAATCGTTTTCTTGAACCGAGCTTTCTGCTAATAAATTGTATAGAAGAATCATCCGATTCATTATTTTCCTTATTCAAATTATTCTTATTAATATCTTCCATCTTAATATTATAAAGGTTTAATTTCTTTTTCTTAAAAAACAGCTCACAATAAAACCGAAATTTTTAAATAATTGTTCTTGTGTTAGTTCAAATACAACTGATTTATGTTTTATTTTTCTCGTACTTAGTTCACGAGACCGATAACAGCTCTCGTCTAACGGGAACAACGAAACTAAACGAACAACTTTCAGATGGTTTCCTAGCAGAGCAAAATGAGTGCCACGGGTTAACTAGAGTTTTATTAAGATATAAATATATTATAGTATGGAGTTAATCAGATTAGCTCCTGAAATAAACTATTTATTATTCAATGGCTAAAATTATTTTGTCATTTATTGGTATTAATACTTATTATTAGAGAAATTTGATCTGAATATATACAGTTATGAGCCAATCAAGAGCTTTGATATTAAAATGTAATAAAATTCAAAAAATGGAGTTAATCGGTTAGACAAGTGAAGCATCCATATAGTAATCAGGAAAAGGCCATAGCCTAAAAAACTCTTGAAGCCTCCCCGTGGTTTCATTGCTCGTATGACATGCAGGGTGTTTCGTAACTTATGGGAAAAATTTAAGGGGTGATAGAAAACATCTAAACAAGCAATTTTCACCATACGATACATAGGCGGAAAGCAAGCGGTGAACTGCTAGACGGCGCTGTAATGGAAAACATAAAGTGCTAGTTTTCTTACACACCGTCGTTTCTACCGTGGATTTAAGAATACATGGCATTTTCCTGATTACTGTACGTCTCCATGTCTCCTGAAATCTACGGTAAAAATGACGATGTGTAAGAAAACTCACGCTTTGTGCTGTCTCTTACAACGCTATCTAGAGGTCCCCCTTGTTCTTCGCCTATGCATTTACTTAGAGTGATCCAGAAATCAAATATCATTACGAATGTGGACCAGAAATCTTCCAGCGTCCTTAATTAAAAATAAATGAAAAATATGACTTATTTTATAATAGGAATTCTCTCGTATTTCTCTCCAACCAACCATTGAAAAAATTTATATGATATTATTTGATTTTAAAATCTCTTCCAACAAGGGAACCTGGCTTTAAATAAATTAGTATTGAAATCTTGAAATTTGAAGTTAGATTGATGAGATAATATTTATATACTCCGAAGAGTTTAATAAGAGAGTCAGTGGGGTAAGAGTGATAGACTGTACGTTAGATCATGTGCAACAGAAGTACGCTTATTCTGAAAGAAGAGATCGGTGGCTCTAATATGTCAGTGTGGAGTAATAGCCCTTGAACATGCGTCAAATAAGATCAAGATATGAAATTTGATACTGATTTGAATCTGGAAAATCAGGGTCAGATAAATAAGAATTTGTAATACTGTTCTTTAAGTTCGAACATTTTAAGGACCGATTTCACAATTATAATTATTGAGGTATTTAATTTTAAATATTTTCGAAGACTCTAATAAACAGTTTGATTTCTTGCTTTGTTTGACGTTCTATTCTTTTGACTATTTGATTGGAAACTAAACAATTCACTGGTGATGAAACAATCAGTGAATAGAAATACAACTGTGAGGTACAATCTGGTAAATTTTAAACGTTGATCTGAGTCGGGAATAAATCCTAATTCAATCTCAGTAACCAAATTATCGTATAATCTCCTGAACTGAACTTCATGTGCACTAATTGCTATCCCTCTCAAATTTCAAACCCTTCGATACTTATAAACGTCTAAATCTCGCTATCTGACCAGCTTTATTCATTATTCTTTAATATAGTAATGATAATATACAAAAGTCACGGTTCATTCACAAGAAGCGGCTGTCAAATCGGTTAACGTCATATAGAATCCCAAAAGGTTAGTTGAAGGAAAATATGCATGAGAACCTCGTTACAAGGACTCATCATTGACCTTGGTTTATTCGTTCTTCATATTGCATAATACGTTGCTCGCAATGTTATGTCACTACCATCGATCTTTTTTACACAATAGCTCCAAGAAAGGAATGTGCTATGTGATTGAAGGACCACAATTAGAAAGTTGTACTCTTCCCCTTTTTTCATTTCCTTCTTCCATTATCAATATATAAGAGCAACACAGTATGTAATGATTAGAGAGTAATACCAAAATGATAATCAAGTTATTTCATTCAGATATACGAACAATCAATCTTTAATCCATAATCTAGTATCCTTGGGCTATTCGTGATTTTCTCTTCACTGACCTCGGGGACTTTATAGTAAATTAAACTTGCTTAAAATCACAATTTCTTCCCAACTAAAATGATATGTTATAAGGTAATTTAGATAAAGGTATAAGTGAAGTGAATTGAATTAAAGACAATGATATATATAAGTGAAATAGAATTGAAAAGAAAAAGAAAAGAGGTGGTGCATAACGGTAATCCGATAGATGTTTAGAAATTGTATTGAATCATCACAATTAACCGTTTGGATTAAAGCGACCCTTCGTCAAAGAAATAAGATAATAATAGGCCATTTGCGAGTAATGGTTGAATCAAAACGAGTGAATTGATAAGCTAAGACTTTATTAATTGAACCTAATAACAATTGACGAGTAAAGTGAGATTGGAGAGAGTGCGATCCCATCTATTCTTCAGTGGTTATCAATAAAAGAGTTTTATCTTGCTATTACATATCTTCAATTGGAATTTAATAATTATTGACTGTGGTTCTGAAAAATGGCAGTAAAATTAAATAATGAACAAATAGTGTCACAACCTACTTAATCTGTGGTAATTGTCATTATACGCTCCTGTTCTAAGATTCAAAATAATAAAATAATATTTATCTTATCAAACCAATTGGATTCCAGGCTTTTGAAGAATTGTAGACTAGGGTTCAAATCCTTGATTCTTTGTAAATCCTATTTGGATTCACCCATAATGCTCCTTACTCAACGCAAATCTAACACAGAGGCTTCACTTGATAACTTCAGCTCACTGTGTTTATCACGCTCTAAGATACCACTTTACTTTTATATATGTATTTCCTCAATTCTCATTTCACTTCACTAATTCTAATCTAATCTACATAAACCTTGTCTCCTGTTATCGAGAGAGATATTCAATTCAAATATCACAGAAGAGCTTAAAGTGTTAGTTGAAAGGAAATACACGATAGAGACCCAAATGCATGAACTATACCAAATGTTATACTGTAGCTAGAAAACAATCATCATTTTGAAAAGTGCTTGAACAATTTTGAATGCGATGATATGAACACAAATCACACTTCGAATAAATAAAGGAATATTATTGAACAGCCTTCCTCAGCAAAAACTGTTTTTAAGAATGAGCTTCATCTTCTTGGAATGATGTGACATCTGATCTTGTTAGGTACAGACTGAAACTGAGCAACTTGATACGAAACTCTAACAGAGAACTTTTAAACTTCATAGTTATAATAACAACATAATTTTAATGTTAGAAAAGCATTAGATTAATGAAGTTAAACAAAATAAAATAATATTGCTAAAATAAGCAAAAAATTCACTCGTAGTTAGCGAAAAGAAAGATATATTCACACATCACCAGATCTCCTACCTCTTATGATGGAATTTTACTATGTAAGAAAAAAAAATATATCTCGCAATTTATCACTCGATCAGTTCCAATCACAGTAACAGTTACGGTTCCTTCCTCGAATTTTCGTTAATAAGCCCTGTTTCTGCGTCACCAACGATTATAATTGACATTCGAAAGAACGATCAGTTAATTCCTACGGCATTTTGAAACATCATACAACCCTTCAATACAGAGTCACTTATAATGGGGTATTATCAAATCTAGCTAGCGCTCTCTTTTAGTACCTTATTAGGAGCATCTATTCTATGTGATACTAGGTTGATGAAGTTATTTCAGCTGTTCTGGGCACGGAAGACGAATGTTCTTGGCATAGAGCTGATAGCTGGTTTTGTCCAGTCTAACCGTGTCTTAGAGTTCCAATTAGGCAAAAGATGCGGAGGGTAGAGGAATAGATGCAAGTTAAAAATGTCGGAATTCCAATTTCTCCCGTTAGAAGATGTGGAAGTTTGAAACGGGGAGTGCGAGCACAGATGTCGTATTCGTCACTTGACAGAGGTTAAAAATTGCGAAATCCGTTACCTTTTGTTGCTTTCAAGTGTGACGTTTATAAGCAATCAACCCCTTCGGTTTGTTTGAAGAGCATAGAAGTTATAGTTTCTCTTCATATTAAGGTCGTAATTCCTAATATATACATATATAACTACAACATTTCCAAACGCTTCTTAAAATTTGATGATCCTTCTTTGATAAAGTTAATTCTACATTTTTATGCCATTCTAGAATCTGATTACATAACGGGATGTAAACTAGAAATCTTCCTATTTTTTTAATAATAATATAAAGTTACAATTGACATAAAACAAGCCATGTATGCGTGGGAGGGAGGGAGTGTATGTGTGTTTGTATGTACATGTGTGATGCATTCAATTTATCCTATTTTCTTTTAATTCATTATTTTTAAAATCACTCATTTCATATTTAAAACTAGTTTAAGTTTCAATTTAGAGTCTTGCTTCCCAATTAGCTTTCTGAGCTCCATTAACTACTAATTATAGAAATCTCATTTTTCTAATGCATAAAAATTATCAGCAACCCGCAGAATATAGGAAAAAAAACATGAAGTAATAATGCATCTCAGTTTAAAGTCATGTTTAAAAATTAAGATTAAATAACCTTCATTTTAAAATTTTATATAGGGATTTTTGTGATTGTTGATTGATTATTCATTAACATATAAGCAATACGGGGGTGTTGGTGACATACCACGTAAAGTTTAAATGAGTCATTATAATGATAGAAAATCATTACAAGAAAATGGCAGGACACACACGCATAATTGTCTTTAAAATATATTTTCTGATATTCTACTTACCAAAATTATACCATTGTTAGTTTTCAGTATTTCATCATTTAAAATCTACACATTGTTTTGTAACGTATCAATTCTTTTTCTATGTGGTAGAAAGAAATTGCAGCCATACTGAGCCAATTGTGAGTAAATTCTATTCCTTCACTTCATGAAAGTTTTTTTCGTCACTCTTCTTTTAGACGTACAAGTCCGAAAGTGTTAAGTCCTTACTGTTCAAGTGTTGTCCAAAGAACGATCTTCAAATTTTCTTGTATTACACTTGCTGTGGAGAATGGAGGTATTGTATTATCGAAGGAAATGAAGTGTCTTTTGAAATAATATTCTGTTTCAATATTCCTCAAAATTTAACTGTATCTCGAACTTGAAAAAAATCGATGTACAATACCCAAATCAATGTACAATATCTCAAACCACAGTAACATTAACTTTTCCAATAGATAACTTTCTAATTTCCTTTTTTATGCCACATTCCGCGCTGTATTATTTTTTTAAGATAGTGACAAAGTAAATGAATATATGAAGAATTGAACAATGGCAAACGATTACACTTAAGCGTTCAATAACGTGTCATGATTGCTCCGACAATGTCTATAAAACACATCTGCCTTTATAAAAAAAACACTCGTTTACATTTAATCAATCTTTGTATCTACTCCTTGAGGTTACGAAATTCTTTTTTCTAAATGAAAATTTTTTTTGTTCAAATTTTTCCGTTAATTAGGAAACTTTTTAGAAATATAATTTTGCTTCTCATATGTCCCGGATATTTAAATATTTCCTCTGAAAATATGCTAAAAAATTAAATATTTATGAATACCAAAGAAATCTATCACTATTTTTTGATATAAAAAAAATATCCGTCTTCGCTAAGAAATACAATTAAGAGCCCTCTTTCATCTATCATACTTACAGAATCTTACTATTTTATTCCTTTTAGTGAATATTTCAAATAAAAATAATTAATGTGGGTTACGGTTACAAAGATGAAGAACATTTTTTTTATTTCATTGTTTAATTAGAATGTTTTATGTATTTGATAGTAATTTCTTGTAAAATAAATTAGTCATTGAACTTTTTGTTCCTTTGTGATATAAAAAACAGAAGATTGTGCAATTTTTTTTTTTTTTTTTTTTTTTTTTTTTTTTTTGTTCCCGATGCCACAGAAAATGTAAATAACAAATTAATTAATAATACTAGCTCAACATTTTTAATTTTAAAATTGTTGCAGTCATAAATAACAAAATTTAATTGGTTTATTTTCAAGTATAATTTTTCATGCTATATATTTCATTTCTAGTCATATTTCTGAAACTTTGTAAGAACGAAGGGTAATATTTTGATTCTAAAATTTTCTTTTGTGATACTCAGAAATATACTAGATTTCTTGGGTATATAAATTTAAAATAATAATAAGAATATATTATCCGAAAATGTAATTGTACTGTAATACTTGTGATTAAATTTTAAAACCGTTTGAGGGCAACAAAAAATCTAGGTGAATAATTCTCGAAAAGACACATAAGCCACACAAAAATAATTAAAGAAAAGATTTAATCTTAACTTCTTATAGTTTTTGATAGAAAATCAAATTGATATAATTCTATTTCAAAAATACAAAGGTTCTCAAAAAACAATATTATTAAATGCTTATAATATAAATTTATAATAAACTTATAAGAGCAATAAAATGCATATTACAGAATAGATGACTAAGAAACAAAAATGAAAAATCGATAACATTCATTACCACAATTGTTACATTGAGATTACAGATTTCTAAGTCACAAAATTGAGTATAAACCTAGTATAATCCCTTAAAAAATTTAAAAACATTAATTAATATTTCGTTGCATATCCTTTTGCATTTAGAATGCCTACCAAAAGATGTGTTTTGATTTGAATGGGTTAGAGATGCTTCGCTGGATATTTTTGCCCATTTTCTTTGTAATACTCATTATAAGTGTTCTTTGCTTCTTTTTGTAAACTTTTGAGCAAAATTTTTCAACTACCACAAATTTCCTATCACACTATGATCGAGAAATTGTGGTGGTGTATGGAATTGTATTTTTTCAGCTGTATATATCGATTTCGTTATCTTGTGGAATTATAAAATGCAACCTTAAGTCTAATTTCTGGACACATACTTTTAAATTATTCTTCAGTACATTCAAGTCTTTTATTTATTTTTATCTCCGTCAATATAATTGGTTTTCGTACTGTTTTTGCAGACAAACAACCCCATACGAGAACTAAACCAATACCATACTTCATAGTGAGGTTGGTATTTGGGAAAGTAGTTCTGAGTTAGGCTGTGCCACCATCACTCCTAAAAACCTTGAATTAGTTTTCATTACTAAATATTATGTGTAATTACAAAAATTTTAAAGCTTTGAAATATGATTCAAGCAAATGTTACCTTTTTTTTTCCTCTATTTTCTTCGGAAATGAAAAGTTTTCTTTTAGCTACACGACCAATATAATTTCCATCTTGGAATTATCTTCGAATGGTTTCTACAGTTACACATCTTCCTATTACTACAAAAGTAGATGAGGTAATTTTAACAACGCTTACTTTAAGAATATATCTTATTTCTCCTTTAACGTTTCTCTTAGTCGTCAAACTGAAGGACTCGTTTTCCTCATTTCCAGATTTATTTGCAATTTGCCCAGATTTTTTATACTTTTGGATAACTTTTTATACTCATTCATGACTGCTTGAAACTTCGTTTGCAATATTGGGCAGAAATTTGTATACCTCAGAAGTTAGAATGATAATTTTCCAAGTTTAAATCTCAAACATCGGTTAATAGAATGACAATTTTGTGGAGTTATTTCCACGACTAAAATGTATCTTTTTTTTTTAATCCTGGAAATCAAATATTGGTATCTAAAGGGAACCATGCGATATTGATTACGAAACAGATTGATTGGTTGGTGATTCATTAGAAATTGAGGTAAAAAAACCGCAGTTTTTATTGGGTGTACAATCAATTTCGTGACCCGGAAATACGGTGGTTTGTAGCAAAAAATTTGTTTCTTAAAATATTAACCGATTCTTCAATAACAATTACTGTAGGATGATTAAGAATTAACGGAATTCGATATGAAAAGATAAACACTTATTTCATATTACAAATTTAAAATCATGAAAGGGCAATGGAGTATTTTCCTCTGATAGGCTTTTTTTTCCTCCCTTTTTTAAGTCCGCAAATATGAAGCCCTTCGCATCCTGAAAAACTTTGTTATAACTTTTTCCAACCAATGAGACCGTCTTCGTCTTCTTTGCAACAGATTCACAAGAAGCAACCAATTGTGTTGATTATTCTTCGGTTGCCGATGTATAGTGAAATCAGGTTTCATCGATCTTTACGACTCCCCTTAAAATGACGATGGCAACACGACGCAACATCAATAAAATTTTGATTTAGCAGCAAAGAGAAAGAGAAAGCTACTAAATAAAAGTAAACGAATGAATTGGTATCACATTTCCTTTGGCTCCATTTTAACAGATGACATCACACAATGATTACACCAACTTACCTCAGCAACCTCATATGTTGGCAAAAGTAAGCACATATTTGAGCCTCCTTCTTTCCTTCGCATTTACTTTAACTACTTATTCTGTTAAAAATTAATGAAGAAGAGGCTTAATAAAATAAGGTTTTCTGAAAACTGTTTTAGAATTGAGGAAAGATGCAAGGAACAATATTTTTAGCAGTTTCTTGATTAATACTTCTGATTGTTTTAATTAAAGATATGCGATTTTAATTTTTTTTTCTTTATATTTTTAAATACAATACTTTGATAGATTAAAGGGTAAGTATAATAAAAAAAAATGTAAGATCATTCTTTTCATCCGAAAAATATTCAATACTGTATTATTAAAAGAACCTTTCGGGAGGAAATTAACAAATTATTTTCAATAATTTTCTTAAAGCGCTACATAAAGACAACTTTTTAGTTACTAAAAGTTATATAACTTGATGCAAACCAATACTTATTTTTTTCTTGATTACATGAGATTAGAAAAAAAAAATATCTTTAAAACATTTTAAGAATTTCTTCACTAAGGCATTTAAACGAAATTTTTAAAACAATAAGAAAAAATTTTAAAATAAATGTTATTACATTTTTTTTTCTTTCTCGCATATTATTGTCAACATATTATTTAGCATGTTATTATTTTATCCCTGCTTATTAAATTATTGAAGTATAAAAGTTATATTAACCAATTAATTAAATTAAGCTTTGAAATTTAAATCTTATTAACAAGAGTTCTCTTCAATTTTACATTTGAAATTTGATTTTCATTCCACTCTTTTTAAAGAAAATTGGCAAATATATGAATTTGTTTCACAAACTACCTAATTTTAATGACAGGGCATTGTTAAAAAAAATTAGTGTTACCATTGTGAGCAGCCATCTGTTGAAAGGCGCCAAAACCAGTTTGATACTCTGATTCATGGGTTAATTTGTTTTTGATTGCTGCCATGTTGAAATATCACCGTAAATTTACTCTGGATTCATCATTATACACCGAAGTATATGTAATCATGAACAATGGGTTACTTCCTGAGAATCTTCTCCAAAGAAGATGAAAATGATCTCATCGATCGAAAATGTTATAGAAATAATTTCTTGAATGTGAAGAGAGTCATACTCATGGCTTCTTAAAAAAAGGGGAAACGTTCAATGGACAATATTACAGAGAGTTGCCATGATCCCATTTATCATATCTAATACCAGTACTTTTTGAGCAGTAATCATACTATACAAAGAGAAAGTCTTAAAATGTTGAATATTTAATTTTGTTGCATATTCGCATGCTAAGCCAAATAAGATATTTTTAACATAAACTTTAATATTTAAGTAGAATAAATTCAATTCATATATATATATATATATATTACAATGTTTTATATGTTTTAATTTATAATCTTTTTTTTTTTAAATTTTGTATGATTATTTTAGAAAATGTACTGCATTTTTATTTAATTCTGTATTATACGTAGATTTTTGGTTCCATATATTTTTCAGATTTGTTTTTAGAGGTTTTAATTTGTACATTAATATGTGATTTTGTACAGTTAAAAATTGTCAAATAAACTTTAATAATTACTTACATTCTTATATATATATATATATATATATATATATATATATATATATATATAACAAAAAAAACGACGCACCAAGAAGGAGTTGCCCGATTGTAATGAAATTGTGTATGCCAAGACATTTAAATCGAACATCCAAATGATTAAAATTAGGTGTCCAATGCATGAATAGCGGAAGCTACAGCGCATCGGAACTGCACACTCACCAGGTGTATATAAGAAGCGATTCTCAATCTGATGGTCAAATTTTCTGTAGCATTGCAATTTAGGATACCTTTCAACGACTGAAAAAAATGCCTCACCAAAGGATTCGAGCTCATTACCAGTAACTGGCAGAGTTTGAAAGAGGTCGTATCATCGGATTGAAAGAGGCAGGTTGGGCAAATCGGAAAATAGCTCGTTATATGGGTCGAAGCCACGCGACGATTAAAAGTTGCTGGCAAGAAAGGGTGGATGGTTACAGATTTCAGCATCATGATGGTAGCGGTCGACCTAGGACCACAGGAGATCGGAGGACAGAGTGATTGTCAGATCAGCTGTCACAGCACCTGATCCATTGTTATCAACCATCAGACTTGCGACCCACACAAGAGTGTCCATCATGACCATTCACAGACGGTTGATAGAGCGAATCTACGCTCGTACCGACCGATACGCCACCTGACAATCCTGCCTGCACACTGTCGAGACAGATTATAGTGGTGCTTATCTCGTTCAGGTTGGGATAATGCTGACTGGGGACGTAGAGTGTTTAGTGACGAATCCCGCTTCCAACTGTGTCCTGACGATTATCGAAGACATGTCTGGGCAGCGTGCCGATCCTGCTTTCCCTATTGCAAATGCTATGCCCCACAAATCCTGCTATGCCCCACAAATCCTGCTATGCCCCACAAACCCTCAACCAGGAGTTATGATCTGGAGTGCCATTTCCCTTGATAACCGGACCCTTTTGGTCTTCATTAGAGGCACACTTACAGCACAGCGGTACGCCAAAGTCTTTCTGAAACTGGTTTTGCTACAGTTCCTTTTGTACCCTGGTCTTATTTTTCAGCAAGGTAATGCCAGACCACATACGGTACGTATTGCTTTGAACAGTCTTACAGCTTGTCAAACACTTCCTTGGCCAGGCAGATCTCTCTCCAATCGAGCATGTCTGGGACAGGATGGGAAGACGACTGCATCTACCAGGAAATATTGATGACCTAGCTTGACAATTTGGCAAGAAATACCGCAGGAAACCATCAGGGAGCTTTATCACTCTATGCCACGTCGTGTGGTAGATTATATCCAGGCTAGAGGTGGTTTAACACCTTACTGAGCTCGTTGCATTTTCACTTTGTAACTCTAAAGTAAATCATTCAATTTTTCTGAAATTTTACTCATTTTCTATTCTGTACATAATTTTCTTATTCGCCAATTTTTGTCTCCATCGGACAACTGCTTCTTGGTGCGTCGTTTTTTTTTTTTATTTTATTTTTATTTTTTGTTATAGTATATATATATATGCGTGTGTGTAATTGTATTTTTTGAAAAAAATAAGGAAATCTTACATTTAAGAAAACATTTTGTGATTATTTAAGCCCTATACAATCGATTTTTTTTATAGACACCATGTGGATAATTCATCCAGTAAGGATCACCCATTCTAATAAATTTCTCATATAGAAGTAAAGTCTTTTCTTCAATAGTAGCAGTAATAGATTTATTATCGGTCAAGAGTAACATGAAATCTATCGGGGTCGATTTAACGGCTCCGATTACAAGTCTCAGCGACTGATTATGTAGAGTTTCCAACCTCTTCAAGACATGACCTCTTGCTGTTATGAGTAGTTTACAGCAGTAAGTAATTAAGAGTAGAATAAAGGTTCTGTAAATGGTATTCAAAACTGATCTAAAGCATTCCCACAAGGCTCCCGCTAGATGCTTTAAAACAGTTACCCTATTTAAGAAACGGAGCGAGATTGCATCTACATGGGACTTCCAATTTATTATTGTATAAAATAAATACAATAATCTGAATTTTAGAAGGACAGTATTTATCCCATAGGATTAACATTACATTCACGAATTCAAAATAGTCGATCGGAGAGGGAAGCTTTAAGCAGTCAAAATTATCGAGATTAAACAAAGTAATAGTATTAAAACTAAAAAAAAAAAAAAAAAACTTCTGTGTCGAATAGTTGGCCAAATTCAGATTGCAAGAAAATTACAATCATAATAATTTATTTACCATATACGTCTACTAGTCATTTTGAATTCGTGAACATAATATTAATGTAATCAATTTTTAATTTTCTGCTTCAAATCTGGACTGTAGCGTGTATTTTTTTCCCTTTTGAGTGGACTTTATTGAACACAAATAAAAAAAAACGCTATATATTAGATTTGAAAAGTGTCTGTAGAAATTCCTTATCATTAACAATGCATTCACGAACTCAAAATTATAGCTGGAAGATAAGAGTATTAAGCAATCAAAACGGTTGAATGTTATGGTATAGAGTCGTATGTTGATTAAATAATGAGCGAGTATTATTTATTGTGTATTGCGGTGTAATATTATGTACATCTAATGTGAAATAATAATCATTCGAAAATATACTCTGTAATAAACTCTTTTATAGATTCTAAATCGAAGCATTACAAAAATAATCTTTATTAACAACCACATAAGACTTCACATCAATGTAGTGAAAATTAAATTCAATAAATTACATTTTTATCCTTAGCTCTTTTAGTTTATCACTTCGTTAATTCTTTCTCCTGAATTTTGATTTTACTGCTTGTTTTATTTATAACTAAATTGTAATGATCTGTAACAAAATATAGTTTATTTTGAATAATTAAGTAGAATACTCAGCATCTTTTTCAGAACTCCAAGTTCTGATAAACTTTCTGTATTTTCATGTGTCCTCTGGCGTAAAATCGAAAAATTGAATTTCACGATATAATAAATAACAAGAAGCTTTCAAATGCTCTATTTCAAGGAAGCATTAAGTTTTTAGAACTCTTTTTGCAATGTTTGCAAACTAGTTCATTTCCATATACATAAAATAGCGTTCAAACAATCTCCTCAAGTTGCAGATTTCTGATTGTCACGTCGTCTCTCTAATTTCGGTATGAATAAAAATAAAACACAACAAAACAATGAAACGGCACTTAAGACGTAGAAAACTCCCGCATACGACCCTTCTCCGTCTCTGAAGTAACCTAAAATTAAAAAAGAAATGTTTAAAATCTGAATGTAAATGAACTATAAATTATATTACAAATATTTATAATTTAATGACATCTCAGAAACACAATACTACGTTGTACCATCCTCTTGATATATCTTATTAAATTTAAATTTCAAGCGCCTCTTCTTCTTTGACAACTAAAGAAATCTCAGAAAATAATATTGAGTTCAGCTGGAACATTCACAAAAAAGAGAAACACTCCTTTTATGAATACTTATTTTTGCCCTATTAAGTGAAAAATAAATTGAGGTTGTCACAAAGTACTTGCTGATCGAAAATCTTATTCTTTTTTTGTCCATTATCTCACAAGGTCTTAATGAAGCCAAATTCGTCTATTTTCCTCAAATGATTAATGAGTAATTCACATTGGTAAGAAATTGCCACACAGTTTTCAAAAAAAACTATTCCTGAATTCCACCCAACATAATAAAAATAAAACTGAAAAACAATCATAAAAGAGAAATATATGTAAATACTACGACGCCATATATGTTTTCACAATGGCCCAAAAATGCGTGTTATGTTTTTCCAAAATAAATTACTTCAAAATTTCACTCAAAAATTAACGCTACCTCTGTCCCATAATAATAGCAGGAAGTGGATATTTAAACGGGAATTGTTTTCAAATGTAGCAGTAAGTTACGTTGTACGCAAAATTGCGAATCCTTCAATCAAAATCAAATGTTTCATAACATCTGTCATTTGTTTTGACATGCCTATAAATTTTTAGGCTAACCTAATTATTACGAATTATAATTATTTTTCTAACTCCATCCGCTGATCATAATCAATTGCTTAGTTTTGATTGAATACGAACCCACTGCAAAAGTAAGATGAAGAAAGAGTTTGCAAGCAAAGATCGAGGTACGATTGCAGTTCCTGAAGCATAAAAAGAAAAAGTTATAAAAATGAGCAAATACGTTAGTAGCAAAACAATTTAAAAGCAACAGAATTACCATATCAAGAATTCGGAAACATGTTTCCGAAAATAATTGTTAATGTGAATCTTATGCTCATAATGATTCTTTGGGGGGGGGGGGGAAAACAAAACTGTGAACGTATATAAATGCAAAGACTATGGAGAAAAACATGGAAAAATTTAAGATATATTCCTTTTTGATTAAGAGGCTCCAGAAGACCATCAGTTCATGCCATTGAAGTTCCCAAATATACATTATTTCGAATTTTGAAAAATGGAAAATCCATAAAACGAGTTTCAAGTACCACCATCACACTATTTCTTACAGAAAAGAACAAGAAAGATTACATAAAATTTTGTCTGTCCAAAGTATCTCCTGGCGTGAAAGTATATGAACTTCAATGCAGCAACGAAATTATTAAAAAATTCAGGAACTATTTGAACTCTCAAAATGAAAATTTGGGGAAACATTTTTAATTTATTGTTTGATCACATCTGGTTTGTTTATAATAAATGTTATGTTCTTTTTTTTATTTATTTATTTTCTTTTTCTATCATTAGAATTGTACAGTTATATTTAACTGCTACTATTATTATGGGACAGAGGGAGTAAAAAGTAAAACTGTTAAGCAGCCAGAGGGAAAATACTATAGGCGCCATCTATGTGCTAAAATCATAACTTTTTTTTTTCATTTTGTATTTATTTTAGATATGAGTTGAGTCGTGAATTTTAGGTCCACTTTTTATCCACACATAATATTTTCTAATGTCTCGATATTAACTTTATTTTTAATATAACCTTTTCATATTTTTATTAATTTTTGAAAAGATTACGTTATTGCTCAGACCTCTTGAACTAGATTTTCATCTTTAAGTCTTAAAAATTAGAAGGTACAAAATGAAAGATGATGCATTATCATTGGTCAATGTGAAAGAAACTATCGAGGGATTTGAAATTCCTATTTTATGTATTATATTGTATTACTTCAACTGAAAATTGATTTCTTCATTTAGAACAAATAGAAATCAACAAGGGCAGAACAAAAAAAATTTGTAGAATCACAAGCGTTAACAAAAAATAATTTTCACAATATACTGCTTTTTACACATTTTGGAAGTGATTTTTTTTCTGGATATATTGAAAATAATTAAATTGCTGAAATAGGCATTTGTAACACATTCAATAATTTTAAAAAATATAGAATCGCTTAAGACAGTTGCGATAGACACCAAAGCTCAATATTCAATTACACATATCAATCACATAACGAACAATATTTTTGAATTTCGAAACATCTGTTACATCTGTAAAAGAATTTTTATTAAGAATTCATACTCTCAGAGAATTCCGATGCATATAATACTGCATGAAATACAAGAAATTAAACGAGAATGCAATTGTAATTTTTTTGCAACTTCTGTAATTAACTTAGTTTTATTTTGATAATTTTTCATTTTTAACGAAGGGTCAGACGGTCGGATAAATTAAAAACTTCTTCAAAATGTAACAGCTAAATATATGTTTGAAGTTGGTTGGTTAAAGTTTTGTTTGAAGTTGGTTGGTTAAAGTTTTGTTTGAAGTTGGTTGGTTTAGTCTAAGTTGCTAAAAAAGTTAGCAATTAGAACTTCGGGTGTTTTAGAATTTTTTATCCTAAAACACATATTCGTTTCACATTACCAAGCTTAGAATCAATAAGGATCAATTATTAACAAATAAGGATCAATTATTAACAAAATAAGGATCAATTATTAACAAAACAAGGATCAATTATTAACAAAACAAGGATCAATTATTAACAAAATAAGGATCAATTATTTATTAAAAATATCGTTTGACTTCAACAACAAAATATTTTATATGAATTAGAAATTTTTAAATGTTTCTAAGAGCATATTAATTTATGCCTTAAATACAAAACACTTAATCTGTCAATGCTTTATATTCCTTTTTTTTTAATAATAAAAACAGTAACATCAATAAAACATTATTATCTAAAATATATTATTCCTTAAAACAATATAATGCATATTTGAATGCTTTCAAATAAAAGCATTATTAAAATTTTAGAGTTTGAAATTTATAAACATAAGGAGCTCTCCTGATGAATAAAAAACGTAGAGCCAAAAAAAAAATTAATAGTCGTATTATTTTGTACAGAGATTTTCGATATTATATTTATTTAGTATAATTCTATTCACAATTATAATCATCGATGTTTCTTTTTGAATTTTTATCAGTAGTTGTAATCGTTAAACGTACTGAGAGTAATAATGTTTATTTGTGTATCTTTTAACGTATTGTTTTTATTGTGAGCATCAACACAAAAAGAAAAGCTCAAAATCTCATACTTCATAACATGGTTTTCTCTAATCCTTCTATTTTATTTCATGGCAAGAGAAAATTCTATTAATCAGAGAAAACGTTTTTTCCGCTAGTGTGCGTGCGTGCGTGCGTGATTTTGGAGAGGAAAAATCTAGAACTAACTTTGTCGATCTAAAACTTTTTTGTTAGAAATGTTCTCGAATCAATTATTCTCATTATCATGAATTATCTCGTAATGAATTTTTTTAATTGCATCCTGAGCAGAAATCATATGCAATAATGTTGACTTAAATATGTTAACACTTCCCAGGACAATTTTGACTATTCATTACTCGAATTTAAAATTTTTCAATTAAACATTTTTATAACAAAAAAATTCATTATAAGGAACAAAAATATTAAAATTTATAAATTTTAAGAAAATTTGCTAAAATATATGATTTCCAGAAATCTTAAAAATATTAAGTAATTCAAATATAAGAGAAAGGTGATTCAGTAGTTATTTAATAATGGCAATCTTTTGGATGGAAGGAGAAAGAAGTTGACTGAAAGTTAACTACTTGTGTCTTCTGATAGAAAGGATTAACCTTAAGAACATAACTTTCAATAACATAAATGTTAGATTGCGCAATATTTTCTAATCAGAAAAAAATTTCAATATTTTGAAATCTTTCATAAAATTTATTAGTTGTTATTATAAAATATTCTAAAGTTAGAAATTAGCTAAAAATAAAATCTAAAATAGAAATCTGTCCACCGTTATCACAAAAAAATCTTTATTGTAATTATTATGAAAATTAACCGTGTTTGTACATAACTTTTGGAAACAAATACATCTTGTTCTACACTGTTGTCTTTTTTTTTATGGTTCATCGGAGGCTGAAAAAAACAGTCCTCATAATTATTTAAAAATAGATGCCAAGATGATTTTGAATAATGCTACAATTGAATTTGGGATGGAGTTGTTATTAAAATACTTTTTTATGTGAACAACAATAGTTATAAAAAATTGCTTATAAGAATAAGTTAATGTTATGCTTAAATGATTACGTGTATTATTTTCCTAGAGACATACTTTTAACAACATCTTAACCGTTTATGTAAGAAATTAATGACTACAATATATATCAACAGATCGAGGAGGGTCAAATAAATCATTATAGTAGTATGTAATAATAAAATAAGCACAATATTTACTAATCTGGGTTAAAGAAAAGAAAATTTTATAAAAATGATACAAGGAAAGTGAAGCTATGGTACTTTATGTGTTTGCTATGGTACTTTATGACTGAATTAATTTATATATATATATATATATAATCTTTCATAGTATAAAATTATTCAAAATAGTCCCCCCCCAAATATAATTAAGGGTACCAATGAAATGTTGAATAATATGTTTGTTTGCGTCCTCCAACGATTTATCTACTGGAATACACTCGACATTATTTTTCTTATTTCCAAAACACAAAATGTATGAAGTCACTTTTCTTTTTCAAACGTACTATAGTTTATCCGCTGTTTCCTTCTCATTCGGTGGCTGCGATAGCCTAGTGGTCATGGTCACGGACTCACGACTAGCGGTTTTCGTCGAGTCGAGGGTTCGAGCATTTTTGCTATTAAAAACCCAACGTGTATCCGGAGCTGATGCACGTTAAAATCTGTCGGAGCCCAAAGTCCTCTCGTTGGCGAGGAAGTTAGGAGAGGGGGTGTCAGCTCAGGTGTCGTCCTCGTCACTTGACTGCGGTTCAAAATTACGAGATCCATCGCCAATAACCCTCGTGTTACTTCTGGTGCGACGTTAATAAAAACTAAACTTAAAAAAAATTCATTTTCATTCTAAAATCTCCTCTACATAAGATAACTAACCGTTTGAAATTATTTAAAAGAGTGTACTCTTCTTTGGGCAGTATACAACAATTAACTGCACATGCTTTTGGGCTGAACATTTATCCAGGGAATTTCCGATGACTTGTTAAGTTAATGATACTTCGAATTGCTGGCCACATAAAAGAAGGTCTCACAATATATTAGATATTCCGTGGCTTTTGACACTTCATTGTATAAAATCAATGCATATAAAACAATTTCACATGCTATATAAAATCAGAAATATGTATGTGAAATCTTAACTTAATTAATGTAATTCAAAATATTATTTTTTGAATTAATTTAATTATAAAAAACATTTTGAAAACACATCCGTTTAAAAATTCTTAACAAACAAATTAAAACATTCAAAACGCTAATAAAATGTTATTTTTGAGTATTTATAAATCATATTTACCTATTATTGGAGAGACAGCCATGGTAGTTGGCGACGAAAGAATTGAAACTGATGCTATAGCAATCTCTTGAAGATCATCATCAATAAGTTCGGCAACAAGGGGAGCACTTAGAATAATCACCCCGCACTGTCCAAATTCGAAGACAGAGATGAGAAAAAGTAGAAGAATGTAGTGATCACACCAGACCATGGCTGCTGTCATCAGACACATGCACATGTAACTAAAAGCAGCAAATCTACTTTGAGATATATAACCTCGTTCTATTATCCAACTTAAGGAGAAATAGCCAAACATATCCGACACTGCTATCCACATTACGATATACGTGGAATAAGTCAAAGAAATTCCTTTGTCTGTGGCATAGTCAACAATGATTGTTAGAAAAGTGGTAATTGAAAAGAAATAAATACCGGAACCTACCACCAGAAAAATATAAATGGGATCACCGAACAAGCGATGCAACATCCACTTGGATGGTTTTTGAACTGGAATGCCTGGTAGGCTATGAGTAGATATTATGGAGGGTTTGTGATGGCTTTCATAGTCACTGTTTACACAAGAAAGCGTTTTTGGCGAATTTGGCAGAGACAACTTTCCCATGAATGAATCGTCGTCTTTGACGTTAATTGAAAGACATTGGACATTGATGTTTTTTACATATGATTCGTTTTTCAATATTGATGGTAAAGTAAACGCTTTTTTCATCCATTGCTTGTCTGTCTTATGGATGAATTCGGAATTTTTCGGCACTCCGTTCAAGTGTAACACGTCAATTACAACACCTGGTTTTGTACAAGTTTGTTTTAATTCTACGTTACCCTTTTCTTTTTTCTCACAAGGAAGGTCATATTGTATTTTTTCGGAATTCGTACCATCATACTTTAAGTTTTCGGCAACTTTTTTGTCCGGTAACTTATCTGATGAAACACATTCATGATTTTCTGCGCATTCTTTTATACTGAATAGTTTGTCTACAGACACTTTTATTTCTTTCACTGGTTTGTTGATCAACATCACAAATGTGGCTGGTATACTGTTCAACATCAGTCCAGCAATTATCAAAAATGTTCCAGAAAGTCCATATATTTCAACTGCATTTTCTATTAGAGGAGATAAAAGCAAAGTGCCCAGAGAGGCTCCAGATATGTTTAAACCATTTGCTTTGACTCTGTGTTTTATAAAATGCTCATTCAGAATTACATTAAGTAATGAGGTCTCTAAGCCAAATGAAACACCTGCAAATAAAAATTTAATTAAAAGAGATTTTTAATAAATAAATAGTTGTCATTCATGCATTTTCATAAAAATATGATAGAGAGTTCACAGAACTTTTATTATTGAAAATGGTTATTATTCCACAACTTCAATGTTTATAAACATTTTGTTATCAATGTTTTGTTAACTCTTTACTTTGAATTTTTACAGCAAATTTCCTTACAGTTATTTTTATTTCATTATTTATTAACGTAAAATAAATGAAATGTTTTTGATTCATGTAACATATGAAATAATGCAAACTACTTAATCACATTTTTCTAATGTTTATTTAGTTAAGGTCATCATTTAGTTTAATTAAAGTATGTGAAACCATAAAATGCTTCAAGTTTTGACTTTTTACTGCTTTGCTGTTAAAAAATAATGGTGTTCGGCTAATTCCGTTGATGTATTATTTAGAAGAATTTTATAACATTATTGTATATTTTTAAAAAATTGTGAAAGTGAATTTTAAAATTGTAAACACACGAACAACATCATAGAGAAAACTATCTGCATTTGCGTTTTGTTTAAAATGAGGTTCTTGAGGATTTTGGTACACTTTCCTCAAAATCTACTTTATCCAGAATGCTGATATTTTGCTCATTGTGAAATGAATAGATTTTCAATACAGTGAACATGTTATATATATACATAAATTTTCTTTTAAAAGGCGTCTCATATGTGGTAACATTCTTAGATAATGACATTTGTCTCAAAAGTATAAAATATCAAATAACACAAAATAAATTTCTGCTGAATTTTTTATTAATTATTAATATTGTAACAGCATCCTGTTACATGTTCTGTTTGGTAAATAAAATAGTCAATTATATCTAAAATATATATCTATTATCCACTTTTATTATAGGGTTGCTCTCAAACAGCTTACTTTCTTTATCCGCGAGATATAGGAAGCTCTATAATCTATCAAAGAATGCGCTTACTGAATTATGACGCGAGTACCTCCTGTAATTTCTCCAACAGCGTTGAGTCCTAGTTTCCTAATCTTCCATACACGCCAGAAAACTTCCGCACACATCATATTGCCACTCTTCTTATAACCGCAAACTTAATTATTTTCAATTCAATTCTATATCACTTCAATATGATTTCATTATATATATATATATATATACCTTCCACTTCCGAAGTACACTTAATTTAAGTGAAATTCTATTTGATTAGGAAGAAGCTGGGGAGATAAATATGAAATCAGAAACTTCAGATATTAGTTGATAGGCAGGGGAGGGGGGACGAATTCGCGAATAACCCATGTTACAATATTATGATTTTCTTATTTTTAATCACATTACATTTTACAGAAATAATTGTATAATGTTAAAATTTATTTTTCAGCTCATTAAATATTTGCAAATTAAGTTCATGAGCAAAGAAGTTAGCATTTTTCATTCAATTTTTTAGTACTCATAAAAATTTCCATCTATAATCTTTTAAATACATACCCTTTCTTAAATAAACTTTATTCCAAACGTAATATATTTTACACAACAAATAAATAGTTACAGAAGATTGCTTACCAAATGCTAGTCCCCATAATAAAGTAAATGAAAATATGCTATCTGCGAAGAAACAAGCACCAACAGCAATAGGAGATAATATACAACCAATTAAAGTTACTTTCCGAATTCCCCATTTTGTTCCCAAATAGCCAACGAAGGGACCTACAATTAAAAAGAAATTCATTAATTCGATATAATTTAAGAACAAAATTTTATATTAATAATAAATAATATTTGTAAATCCAATCCACCAGTGGATTTATGAATCCGAATCATTAAAGGGTAATCAAATGGAAAATAATAGATTAAAAATTATATGCTTATTAGTGGATATCTTTCTGTATTGAAATGTTTGAAATGAAAGAGAAAACCAAGGTTAAATAAGTTTTCAAATCAAACGATATTTTTTTAAAAAAAAATTACTTTCTTTCGAACAATATTGAAATAAAAATTATACTTTTGTCATTTTTTGAGCAAATGACGCTTAATTTGTGCAACAAATAAACTTAATACTTTAAACATTTTAAATAAAACTCTTTAGGATACGTATTATTACATAATTCAATGAAGTCGTATTTAGCTGTTGAAAGCAAGATATTTGGGATCTTACAATTCTTTTTAAAATAAGTTAAGTTAAAAACTAAGTCTGAAACTTTCTGTAAATATAAAAATATTTCTTACAGTGTATAAATTACAAACCTTAAGAATTCACTTTTCACAAAAATAGGGAATTGTAAGTTTAAATTTAACTTTTATCGTAACTTGAAAAATCAATTTTGCTTTTCTGGTATCAACCGATTTTTCCTTTAATCAGATAAATTCTCTAAAACTATTAAAAGTAAATCTTTTACACTTAGAATGAATCGTTCAAAGTTAATTTAATAAAATTAAAAATTCTCTTATTTTGTATGAGCTAAAATATCCGTTGTTGTGCCAACGTTAAATGATTCTTTAGTAAAACTCAAGAAAAAGGGGAGTGTGCTAGAAAAAAAAGATTAAAACTGAAATCTCAGATGTTAAATATTTTATCTCACCTTTCCTTATATCCTCCCTTACCAAAAAAATTAATGTATATGTTTGTAAATATAAATTTCTACATAGCGTATGTTTAATGTAATCAAATTCAATATATCATTCTCCTTCATCATCCAAAATTATTTTTCGAACTATAACGAAAAAAAAACCTAACACTAAATATATTCACAGATTCAATGTAGAACAGACATTTTGTATGGAGTGGAAATAATAATTGAGAAAATAAAAAGGTTATAAAGTAATGGTAGTTCATTACTGTATCAAATCGCAAAAACTCGAAACTCCCTCAAAAGGAAACCAGTTTTGTTTAAAAAAAATAGTTCGAAGATATCGAGACAAAATACGATGACGGTATATAATGTATTTGAAATTCTGAATAATTTGACCTCATTTACAGTGTCTTCTCTGTGGGAATGCTAATTACACATTAATTAAGGTACTATATCAACAAATAAGTAAACAAATGTCAATTTCTTATGTGAATTTTTCGGTATTCCATTTCGAACTTTAAGAAAAATGTACAATTTTTATACAATATGAGTATTTTGGAAATTAAGAGCATAAATAGTGAAAGCAATCATGTATAATGATGAAAGATTTCTATTTCATAATTCGAACAGTATGTTATAAAGACATAACATTAATACGTCTTAATATGTTCGAATTTGAGTTTAAAGTAGAGACAAAATAATGACCATTACCATATTTTAATTATTTACATCATATTTTTGAGTAGGGAGTAACCTTCTTTAAGCATGGATTATTTTACAATCAAAAAAATGGAATGACGGTTTAAGTTTTTTTCCACAAATTTGACGCTTCCTTCCTTTCTCTCTCTCTCTCTCTCTAATAATAATAATAATAATAATTTTCGGGAAGGTGCATGGATAATCCTTCATTCTATAATTTTGGATACATAAATACTTCAAACTGCTTTTATAATCAGTAAAATATACTTCGATGTGACATTATTTACTTAAAACTACTATTTACCATTATTTAATTAAAGGATCAAGATGATAGTAATGTATGCAAGGATAATTTATTTGAACTACAATTATAATAATGCTTGTGTATGTTTGTAAAAGAACAATTTTTCAGACTTGAAAGCGAACAATATTTTCAGCCATATTCCATCCAAAGTTATTTATGTGCTTAAAATAGTCATAGTACAAAGAATATAGCTGGTGAATTCTATAATACAATTATTATAAAGTTTAACATTTTCAATGACCGAGCCAAATTATAGAGATTTAAAATTTAAAAATATAGAATAGAATCCAAAGGCGTAAGTAAAGTCAAAAAATAACTATATTCCAACCTTAAGCATGCAAAAAGGAAAATTAAAAAGCAAATAGTTTAATTTTCTTGAAATAACGTGGTATACAAGACAGCAACAAAATTGTTTTAAAAGTTGGTTAATTTAAACCTGTTCTGTATCATCTTCCGTATATTCTGTTTATTTACAGTAATTGCGTAATGTAAAGAATTGCTTGTTTTTTTAATAAAAGTTTTACATCAAACTATCAAAAAAGTAATGAATGAAACTTTATTTAAAAAACGAAACACTTTAAAATCAAGTATAACAAATACGATAAAATGGTGTATGTCTTATCGTATCAGCAAGAGAAGTTCCATTTTTTTTACAAAAAAAAAATCGTTCTTGTCAACTGGAGAGAACATAAAATTGGCGCGGGCTCATTCAAGAAACATGTATCTTTGCTTTTATTGTTACCTTCAGAATAACACTTTCCATTTATGGAATCCATGAATGTCTGATTCATTTTTATACTCAAGGATGAATTTTTTCCTTCTGTCTCATAGAAAGTATTTACTCGTTGAAACAAGTAAGAACTGGTGAAAACTAAACAACACCAAGTGTCAAGATATCACTGTAAGAATTTTATTTCATAACTCTATTATTATCAAGTTTATCTCGAAGAGACTTTGAGTCTGATACAATTCTAGCGTATATTACCCGTTCTCGTAATTGCAGAGAGAACACTTCAACTCAAAAATTGTGGAAACAAGTGTCAAGTAATACGTCAAAAGAGGGCAATAAAATGGTGATGAATATGATATAAGTCAAAACACCACTTACTACTTCCTACAGCAATATATACAGATAAATTAAAGCTTATACTATGGTCAGAAAAATATGAAACTTTATCAACATTAATAGTTTTCATCGTAATAAAATAAAAATGGCATCGGTATTATTGAAATAAAAAAGACTAAGTTGTACTGCTTTTTATCCTAACTCTCAAAATACCTACGTATTTCTTAAACAACTCTTTATGAATGTATGATAAATCCGTGTGTAAATACCGTGGCTCATCATCCTTGACTACTACCATTTTGCCCCGGATTCAATCCTGTTCATGTAACTTAAAATACATATTTTAATTTAGTGCGAATTCTCCTAAACTTCAGCTACGTAGTGAACGCGTTAGGAGTGCGGGATGCACAATTAATTAAATAAACTTCCCTTTCATTTTTAAAGGAATTTTTAACATTATAAATTAACTTTTATACTTAAGTTTTCTCAAATTTATCCAAAAAATGCACTCAAACAGATGTATCTTAAATCAAATAAACGTATCCTTTCTTGCCACAATTTTTTTTAATTGTCCTAATTCCCGTGTCTTAATACGACGACGATCACGGCACTTCTTTAACATTAAAATTTTAGTCTTTTAAATTAAAACAATTATTTTGTGCCCATGGATTCGCTTGTTACTCTGCGGTATTGTGGAAGTTATTTTCAGATAGACCTGTTTTTCTTTACGCTCTCGTGAAAGTCTCACCCATTAATTTCTTCATCAGTCGACGCCGAAATTCAAGCGTAATCGAGGTTTCTTTCTTAATTTCGTGCTGGTGGACTTCGAACTTTGGTTTCAAGGTGTTTGCGGTTCTGGTCATTGTAGTTATCCTTGAAATTTCATTTAATTTCAGAACTTTTTCATTTATCGAATGAGAGAGTAAATAAATTTTATTTAATAGTAACTTAGTAAAACACCCACAAGGCCGATATCATTGCCCTTGCTTTGCTATTTGGTTATTGGTTAATTATTTAATCAAAAATTCACTAATCAGCATGAAAATTTCTTACATCAATTGATATAATAGGCTATAAATTGTACACTAATAATTTGTTCCTACTACTTACGAGCTCATAAATAAAATTATGATCAAATAATATGTTAACAAAGCGATTATCGAATTTAGTTTTCTAAATGTTTCCAAAAATGTTCATCAATTATTGTGAGTTTCGATAAAAGACGAATGCCAGTAACAGAATTGTGAACAGTGGCATATTTAACTTGAATCATTTTCCATTTTACTACATTTTGAAACAGATTATAAATTCAACAGAAACATTAAACTTTCAAATTACAATATTATGTTTAACTTACCTCCCAATAAATAAGTACCGCTTGATTTGTGGAAAATTAGGATTGAAAATGATATCCGAGTTACGCATCCAATAGATTGTTTAGAGAAAACCATACTAACTTTTAAACCTTATTTTTTTTAAAAAAAAATGTACAAGTAGCAACCTCTCTTTACTTGTTCCCTCTCAATAACCTAAAAAAATGTTTCTTACAATTCTTTGTGTCTTTATGCTATTTCAACTCACTTAGTTGCCTTTCCACGACACAGAGAAAGAATATTAGTTCTTACATATTACCTTGATAAGACTTAATATGGTAGATGAGTAGACAACAGGTGTATGAATCACTCTTCTCAATCAACCTGCCCTGAACTTCTTGAACTCTCGTAGTTTCCTCTAAATCGCTACATCTTGAATGATATTCCTGTTCAATATGATGATAACATTTAAATCAGTAACTGGGCAATATTTCCCGTTCAGTGATACAGGTTGTACATTTAATAGGTTTAATTTTCTTTTCATTACCGCCTATGCTTAATACATTTAAAATTGTAGATAATTTAAAATTCATATAGATTTATTTCGCAGAAAAACTTTTGTTCCTTTTAGTTATCACCCAAAAAGTAGTTTATAATGTTATTTTCAGTTGTTTATTTTTAGTTGTCTGTAGATTTATTAGTATTTTAAGGGTTTATTGGATATAGAACAACAAAAGCCTATTCACTTCTTCAAAGTTACATAGAACAACAATGACTTACAAAAGGCCTCTATTTCTTATTTTCATTGTATACTTGAGTGCTAGCAACTTTCAATGGCTGATAAATTCTGATGTAGATTATTGCCAAACCAACATAAGATCAAAAATTAACAAAACAAATTAACAAAAATAAGACCAAAATTTAGTCCTATGTAAGATAGTTATTCGTATATATATCATTACATTTGCTTTTAATTAAAAGACTCCAGGAGCATACTTGAGAACCCATTATTGATTTAAGACGCTATTTAAAAAATAGACTTTTTATTTAAATAGGAAAAACTAACAGATGTGAAAGAGTAAAATAAATCAAAAACTTGAAATTTTTTTTTTTTTACTATCACCAACTCATGCATGGGCGAATACCAAAAATTAAGGTATGATAATATTTTTCTAGTCTCTGCATTGAATTAATTTGACGTCGATAAACTACTATCTCCATATTTTGATTTTGTTGTATTTACATCTTAATTTAAATAGCGAAGAATCATACCTATCGCACTTCTCACACAGTAGGCTAAAGTAAATGGAAGCGATGCTGCTTCTCTTTTGGCGTTGAATTTGTCAATAGTAGCCACAAATAGTAGTCCCGAAGCTTCTGTGAGGCCAAAGGTCAGCACCTGGACAAAGAAACATGATATTGCCACGATCCAGCTACGTCTGCTGTCGGGACCTACTCTCGACATTGGCCTGGTAGATTTTCAGCACCTTAGGTAAAAATGAAGCATTTAAAGTTCTAAGTCATATTTAGAGTTGGAAAATCATTCAAAAACTTATATTATACTTAGTTTATACATAAAACGGTATCTAAATTTAGATCAGATACGCCCGGATTGGCGCCTTTTTTGGGGTGGCAGAGGGGCGATGAGGCCTTTTATGCAAAATTTCGTGTAAGCCAATTACCATGTTAAGCCTAAATGCCACACATGTTAAGTAAACTAAAAAAAAAAAAAAAAAGGTTTAGGCATCGTGTCCGAGTGTATACTACATCTAGCCTTAAATTTTGATGGTAAAGTCTAATGTAAGCCACATTCGATCCCATCCTAAACATGATACTATATATATATATATATAATGGAATTAATGCAATTTCAATTTCAAAATTACTAGGTATATTTTCTCATTTGGGCATATCGAGAAGGAAAGCTCAATTAAAAAGAAACTATATGTGCTTTTCAAATGTTTTTAAAATCATATGAAGAAAATGTTCAGATTTGTTTGTAAATGAATGAAATCGCAATAATTTTTAAAATATTTTTAATTTGATCAAATCTTCAATGAATTTTTGGATTTCTATTTTGGTAACATACCGATAAACAGATTTAAAAATATTTGATTTTTTAACATGATTTTTTTTTCAAACTATCAAAAGTTCAAAGAGTAATTTGTTTCAAAAGCTAGACATTTTATATATCGTTTCAACATATTGTTAAAATAAATCATTTAACATTTTACCGTACACGAAAATGTTTCATGTTAAAATACGAATTTTAAAACTTCGTATTTTAACCTGAAGTTTTTTGTCTTCTGTCTTAAATTATCAAATGGAAGCTGAAAGTGCAATGAAATATAAAGTTATTTCTATGCTTGATATTTAATAGACATTATAACTTATTGTATTGAACTAATGTGTCTTCCTGGAACAGTTCCACCATTACCACATTCGTTAAGATTGTAGAAAGTTCATTTTTCTCTTTGGTTCTAAAATTATGATCATGCACCTGTTGAAGAACACTTTTTCAAGTAAATGTTTATTTTTTGCCAAATTATCTTACTTTTGAATTTTATCCATTATTCGATAACGACGCTTGAATTAAAAAAGAAATTAAAAAAATATATTAGCTATAATATAATATTTGATCATATTATTAAAATTACATTATGATTAAAATTCATCATTATTAAAGAATGAAACTAAATTTAAAATCATAATATAAGGTTAAATTATCCTTGATTGGCGGCGATTTTGGTTGCTTTTAAAATAGGTTGCTAAACTATCTAAAAAGTCATCAAAAAACTAATATTGTGAGGATTACGATGAAAAAAAGTTTATCAATATCATATCATTATTAAATTAAAAAAATTGTCAAATTTGGGAAGTACCCTGTACCATATACTACTTTAAAATGAGGAGTTAATCATTATTTTTGACTATATTAGTTAAATTATCAAAATTAATTTCATGATAATTTGATTGATGGAAATGAAGTAATTATCAGAATAAATGTATTTTTAATAATAAATGTATATAAAATAATAAGCGTTTTAAAGATGGTTGTTAGAAAAAAATATACGCCGACCCTGAGAAAAAAAAATGTTAAATAAATTACTATATTTCATAAGACTGACAGAAACTCTTTCCATACTTTTATTCATTTTTAACTCTTACTGGGACTTACAGATAATTTTGAATCATAGCTAACTATTAAAAGATAGATATTTTTAAATAAACTCTCTTATGAAAGAATTAAAACTATTTCGTATGGATTGTTTAAAAAGAAACAATTTATATGTGTTCATAATATTTATGATTAAACAATAAAGTAATACAATTCATATTAATCAGAGATAAAAACATAAAATCAGAGATAAAAGAAAAGAATACAATCAAATAACGGAAAGTTCTCTAAAAAGGAAACTTCTCTAAATTGTAAGATAATAAATTAAAACAGAAACACCTAACTTGAAATATAACGCTTAGGTAACTTAAAAAAATAGACATTACCCTACAATTCTCCACATTAAATTTTTCTGGAGCTTTCATCCCTTAAAAATTAAACCCAGATAATCTTTCAAATTAAAAAATTCGCCAGGAAATTTAATTTTCTTTTACATTTTTCAAGCAATCATATTATCATCTGATAAGCTGAAAATCAACAACTTATGCCAAAAAATTTATTATCTTCATTTACAATCACTATTATAAGTATATTGGTATTCTTTAGCTCAATAAAAGTACTTATATAAGAAGAAATCACAAAAACGTATTATACATTAAAATAAAAACTCTTAAGTTTTTAGATTTCAACCTTCCTTTCAAACAACTAAATTTAGCTAAAAACTATAACATAAAAATATTATTTATTAAAAATCATACTATACATGCACAATTATAGAATTTTTCTAGTCTGCTGTTATGTGATCATTTTATAAAAAATAAAAACAAAATTCTTACACAAATACCGGTAACTACAGTTTTATTTCTTGCATAAGCGAATTCTTTCTTCATCAAAACCAACAGGAGGCTGCTCTAATTACACTTGAAACCCGTTCTCTTTTAGGGCTAAATTAAAAATTTAGCTACTTGTTTACCTTGAATGACAGAAATCTGATCCAAGAAACACATTAAAAAAACGAAAAGCGTCTTAGACGGCCTGGAGTATTTTCCGAAAGCAGGAAACGTTAAGGTGCATTTTATTGCCACAATTGCATTGTTGGCGTAGACGTTATTTCCCCATTCATATTGTCGCCATAGCCATTAGCGCCACATTCTTTTAAAAATTCTTTATTTTTATAAGGGTGTAAATGATTCGCGGAAAATTCCGTAGGTATTAAAAATTACAAAACGGCTCGTGACAATGCATAAACTGAAATACATGTGTCCCTTATTTATTTTTTTAAATTTAGACCGTCTTATAACTTTCAAGTACTTACAAATAAATAAGCATTGTCACTCAAACCCATCAGATAAAAAATACTATTAAAATCAAAGTCGCAAATTTCTTAGAAACATTTTTGCACTATTAGTGCTGTTTAAAATTATACATAATCCCTGTATACTATGACGTATTGCTTTTATATAAAAAATTAAAAAAAAAGCTCTGGTGAGGTGAAAAAATATATAAAGAAACCACGAGCAATGAACAATTTTTGAATGAAAGATTAAATAAACATTACTAAAAATGTAAAAAGTTTATACATTCTAAAATGCATAGTTTACCAAATTATCAATAGTAATTAGAACTCAGGGTTTAATTAATTTATATAAAATTATATTCAATTATTGAGAGCTAAAATATTCTAAAAGAAATAGTGATTGATAATCTTTGCTAGGTAATAACTCCCAAAATATATACTCTAAAAATCGATATAGAATTTTTCGAAATAAATCATCATTTTATTCAATATATCAATAAAATTTATTTTACAAATGTAACTTTTTTTTACTGAGATATGAATATAAATGAAATTCTCTCAATTTCAGATTATTTAAATTCACTCATATATATATCTATATATATATATATATAGATATAGATATATATATTACACAACTTAAACCAAAAGACAAAAGACAATGCACAGTTTTCTTATAATAAATGAGTTTACTCTTAAAAAATTGTAGAAAGTTTAATAGGATTGAATCGGAAAGCTCACACATAGTTTTTCTATTATAAAATTTTAATGCTTCAAGAATTTAGTTTTTAAATATTTTTATGACACGATATGTTTTCTGGGCAATTTTTTTAACATATTCTAAATTTTAATAAATGAAATAATTTCATTTCAAAATGATAAAACTTTCTTCGAACATTGGCTTAAAATATTTTATTCTTCAAATGTTGTTGTTTTTTAATTTTTTTTGAAAAAACTACATCATTTTGTAAGAAAAGCCTTTTAAACTCATGCCGTTATATGTAAAAATACGTAAAAAAATCATTAATATTTTCTGGAACCAAGTATGTATTTTTTTCAGTAATACAGTTGGAAAAAAAATATTGCTAATAAAAAATCCTCTTTAAAAACATGAATGAAATTTCTAGTAACCTATCAAATTTATTTATAAATTCAAGATCAGTAACAAATTTTTAAAATCTTTTTGGCTTTTTTTAAATTAAGAGTACTGACTATAAAATATTTTTAATATTGAAAGAAGTAAATTTAATTATTATAAAATATTTATCCACTATTTTTCTTACCTTAATTTCAGCACAACGCTAGATAGTTTTTTTTTTTTTTTTTTTTTTTTCCTTTTTGTTATTATATACGAGTAAAATTGCACTTACGTCTTTATTCCGCGCTTGATTCACCAAACAGAAAACAAGAACTCAAGAACGGAAACGCTTCCCAAATGTTTTTAGCTGTCACATTAAGAAACACTATCGTATAAAAACAAAAAATACTTTTAAGTATCGTGAAAAAAAAAGTTATGTATTCTTTACAACCCTTGAATTACTTCACAATCATTTCGACATCTGTTTTTATCGACCCTCTCCCTGATAGTTTTATGGCGTGTAATTTAAAGTCATATCTCTCTCTCAGCGGCTAATTCAGATAAGGTACATTTGAGAAAGATGTTTTATATTTTAAATTTATATACATAGTTTTTCAAAATCTATTTAAGTAAAATGTTCTTGGCATATATTTCTCTCACATTAAAATGAAATAAACCTCAATCTGAGACTTATTTTATTTATTTCTGAAATAGAACGTCATAAAATCCTTTTTTTCCCTTTATAGTCAGAATATTGTATAGTAAAGACTTCAAAAAAAATAAGTCAGCCTTATTACATCTGCAATTCTCATCATAGCTGGTAAAAACTGAAATCAATATTAATAACTCAAAAGAAACGAAATTGTGATGTGTTAATGAAATTATTAAATAATTTAATCAAAATGGTTAATGAACTGAGAGTTTTCATTATAGAACCCAATTGTTTTGGAGTATTAGGTAAGAATGGTTTCAATTGCTTATGATCTAAATTTCGTTCGAATCCTATTTCTAGTTTCGGAGATATTCGGAAAACTTTTTAGGGGACTGTATGCTAATTTACTTAATATTACTCACTAATTTAGTATTCAAAAGCATTCTTGAACAATGTACTAAAAAGATATTGATGCTAAGAATTGAACACATTTCAAAAAAAGAATGCCGATCTCCATCACTGTAGCTGTTACGCGAATTCAATTTTGAATACGTTGACTTTATGATTTTTAAAGCCAATTTTAGAATTTCGCGAAAGAATTAGTTGCATTTGCAAATTTATATTGAAAAAAACGCCTCAGCTTGAGGTGTATTTTATTTTAAACTGCTGTTTGTAGAAAATGCAACACCATGAAGGAATCATCAGAATCAAATGAAATTCACAGCAAATGTCAATTATAGGATATTATGCAAATTAATAAAGTTTCAGAGCCATCGCGCGTGCGCGGCGCGCGCAGCGCCCTCTGAATTGATGCTGAAAGCGTATAAATAAAGTGCTGTAGCGGGACGTTGAAAAAAGTCTATGATTATTTGTTAGTGGCAAACGTTTAGTGAGACCTGAGTATGCCTCCACGACGGAAGAATAAGAAATTCAAGCAACTTACGGAGTTTGAACGAGGGAGGATAATCGGCCTTCGAGAAGGAGGATTTTCCTATCGCGCAATAGCAGCTCGTATGCAGCGGAACAGTTCCACAGTGATGCGAGTTTGGAAGCAGTGGACCGACGAGCACCGAACAACTCGAAAAACAGGCACTGGATGACAGAAGGTGACGTCAGAGCGCGATGATCGACACCTGCTCCGCATGGCGGTGAATGATCGCACAGCTTCCTCCAGGCAGCTGGCAGCACGTTGGTCTACTGCTACAGGTGTACAATTGTCGGCTTCGTCAATTCGTCGTCGTCTGCTGCGCCGTGGATTGCGTGCAAGGGTGCCTTTATACAGGATTCCCCTCACGGCGAATCATCGACGGCTGCGTCGGCAGTGGGCTCTTGAGCACAGAGACAGGCGAGCTGATTGGCACCAAGTTGTCTTTTCAGATGAATCACGCTTCAATTTGTGGACCCATGATGGCCGTGTTCGTGTTAGACGTTATGCCGGTCAACGCTGCCTTCCTGAGTGTATTATTGAACGACATAGTGGTCGAACACCCGGAGTTATGGTCTGGGGTGCGATTTCGTATCATGGACGATCCAATTTGATACGAATTGAGGGTAATCTCAATAGCAACAGGTACGTCCGTGAAGTGCTACAGCCCGAAGTCGTTCCTTTCCTTCAAGGCATCCCTGGAGCTATCTTTCAGCAGGATAATGCACGCCCACATGTTGCGCGGACTGTTCGAGACTTCTGTTCAGCACAACGCATGCAACTTCTTCCTTGGCCTGCTTATTCACCGGAAATGTCGCCTATTGAGCACGTGTGGGATATGGTTGGTCGGCGTCTCGCTCGTGATCCGCGTCCTGCAGTTTCCAAAGACGAACTTTGGTTGCGCATACAAGCGATATGGAATTCTCTTCCTCAAGCAGATATTCAACATCTGTTTGACTCCATGCCACGTCGTATAGCAGCACTTATTGCAGCGCATGGTGGCTGCACCAAATACTGATTTCGGACGCTTAATTTGTTTCTTTTGTTTTGAAAATTTCATCATTTATTTGTATCAGTACAAGTCGTTTCTGCATTAAATTTCATTTGATTCTGATGATTCTTTCATGGTGTTGCATTTTCTACAAACAGCAGTATATTTCTGAAATTGAACGTTGTGAAATCCCCCTTTTATTTAATCAGAATGATGTCGTTTAATGTAGTACAGTTGTTAAAAAAATGAAGCATCGTTAATAACTTTCGCAATTCTCATCACAGTTGGACAAAACTACTGTAAATGTTAATGACTGAAATACTGTGGCGGATCAAGGGGAAGGGGATATGATATAATCCGCTCCCATAAGAATTGCTGTTTACTGAAATTTTAAAACTGAAGTTTCTCATACTGATTTTTTTTCAGAAAAAATTAATATTCTGATTCTCTTATTACACAAAAACATTTTTTTTCATCTTCAAAATAAAGGATGAAATTGGAAATTAATTTAGATACGAGTTGAAATAGAAAGATGTATTAATCATTAACGTTAAAGTAATTAATTAATTTCTAAAACAGAATTTTTCCATATTGGAACCTATTTTTCCAGAAATTGCTAGATAATGGTGTAAAAGGCACATGATCAAAATGTTTCATTTCCATCCATTCATTTGTTCCACATCTCTGGAACTATATAAATTACTTAAAATTTGGCCAGATCTATTGTTATGACTAATGTTTGAAAAACTGTTTAACATATGAGGCCTTTTAGTCTTAATGTAAATAAATTAGGTTGTGTGTGTGTGTGTGTGTAAAACGTTTGAGAATAGAAAAATATACATATGAAGTATGTGAAAAAAAATGGGATTTATATTTATAATTTTGAAAAAGATTAGAAAATAGTTAAACAATCAAACTTTAAATATCTTTACAATGTAAAAATATATTATGTTATTAAAAATTAAATACCATTCTAACTAAATTTTTAATGATATTTGAATTTCACTATGAATTTATATACTGTAAGCAATAAACAAAACTGCATAATTTCCAATGAAAATAATTAAGTAAAAATTAAAGTAAATAAAAGAATAGAGAAAATTTTCCTGTTCTCAAAAAATTCTCCAGAAACTCAAAATTAAATATTTTATTCATATTTGTGTTAATTAATTTGGAATTTTATTCCTCATTTTCTTGAATTTTTTATAAGTTTTCGTTATTCTGTTAGCGTTGGATTTTAGAAGAATAATTGTTATATTAAATGCTGTTTTGAGAATTACAGAATTTTAAAAAAAAAATTGAATGCTTTTTTAAATAAGTGCATGGAATTAAAAACATGTTCATTACTATAGTTATAAAAACAATTCACGATCCGACTCACAGGCGGCCAGTTCCTGTCAACATTTTACTTTTTTGCTTTCTGTTGTCAAAATGTTTCTCTATACTGCAAATAATAAAACTAAACGCAGTGATGAATAAAGATATTACTGTGACCAGTTGTTTGATTATCATATTATATTCAAAATATTTATAATCTAAAGTTAATATTGATTTGATTTTATCTGAGAAGTTATTTGATTATCTGTTTTCTAAAATATAAAGGTGGGTTGATTTCTTATTGAATATAGTTTTCAATTAATTTGTTTTATTTTGAAAATAATTTTATTGTATGTTTTAAAAAACAAATATGTAAGTTACTTTTGTTTATATTGTTACATTTAATTCATTTTGTTCGTTTTCAAAACCGACCTTATCTAATACTCCAAGAAACTGGAGTATTATTGGAAAAATTCTTAGTTAATTAACCATTTTGACTACATTATTAAATGACTACATTAATACCACAATTTTGTTTCCTTTGAGTTATTATTATAGACACCAGTTTTGCTTAGCTGTGATGAGAATTGTGGAAGTTAGTAAGAAATTTTATTATTTCTTAACGACTTTACTGTACAATAATCTATAGACTACAAAGAAAATTATTTCACAACTTTCAGTTAAAGAAATAAATAAAATAACTATCTGCTTAAGGTAACAGAGAATTTAATTATAACTAAAATAATTAGAGAGAGAATATGGATAATATAACTAAATATTTCACAAAACTATAAAATTGTCCTAAAAACCTAAGGTCATCGTATCAAAGGTATGATCAGCGCGACAGCTACAGTTATAAGTGGCTTAGAATGTTGTTCAGTTTCACTCATCGCCTTAACACGGCATCGAAGAATGCCTTTAAATACTAAACTAGATAAATATTATTCTCTTCAACTCCCGTGGCCACGGTAACCTAGTGGTCATGGTAGCGGACTCGCAACCGGCGGTTTTCGTCGAGTCGTGAGTTTAGGCCTTGATGCCACTAAAAACCCGCAGTGTAACCAGGGCTTATACATATTAAATCTATCGAGGCTCACAAAGACCTCGCGTTGGCGTAGTGAGGAAGTTAGGAGAGAGAGGGGCCATCTCAGGTGTCGTCCTCGTCACTTACCGAGATTCAAAATAACAAGGTCTGTCACCAATATCCCTAGTGTTGCTTTTAGTGCGACGTTAATAAAGCCAACTAAACCTCTTCAATTCCCAACCCGGCAATGATAACCAAGTAGTCAAAGTCGCGAGCTCGAGTCTAGCATTGTTATCGTCGAGTCATTGGTTTGAATCATTTAAACAACCGTGGAGTAGCGGACTGAAACACATTAAATCTCTTTGGGCTTAATGAGATTACGTGGGTGTTATGTGGAAGCTTGTAAAGTGGGGTTCCAGGACAGGTGTCGTCCTCGTCTCTTCACTGTGATTTAAAAACTGCGAAGTCCATCGCCAACAGCCCTCTTGTAGTTTCTAATAGTAGCATTGATAAACTATCAATTAACTGTCAGTCAATCACTCAACTCACTGCATATTAGGAAGAAATAGAATCTATGGAATAGAATAAAACCGTATAAACAAAAAGAAATAACTAAAGATAAACACGAATCCCCCAATCTTAAAATTTATATTTCGATTTTACAACGAAAAATATACATTCTGAAAAATGTTAGTGAAATACCACCAACGCACTGTGTTTCAGTCTACCTTTCAAGTATTTCTTCATAAATTCGTTACATTCTTGAAAATCCCGTATAGAGAAAAGCCTTGGTACTTTTAAAACAAACTCTAAGCATTTATTCTGAACTCTTGCACTTTCTTTGAACGTTATGTACTCAAAAAGAGAATTTTAAAACAGACTCTCTACAGTGCAACATTGTAGAAAATTGCATCTATTACCAAACAATAATTTGTACAGAGTTCGAAAATTTGCACAAATGGCGACAAAAAACTCTGATATGCTCGCGTACGTCATTTTAACCTCTAGTGTTTGACAAGATTCAAAACACTTAACATAAAGTTCATAAGTATAAAGGAAATAAAGGGTGAAGTTAGTAAAGACTGGTTTATTGTCTTTGATAGTAGAATTTATTGATAGTGCTCGTATCACGACAATAGTAACATACACTTTTGTAGACAAAAATCTCTAACGGATTATTTTGTTTTGGGATATTATTTATCTAACGGCTTTTTTTACTTAAGTAGCAAATAAATTTTGCAAGCAAAGTATTAAAAAAGTGATATTTAAATAGACTTTATAAATGATTATTATTATTATACAACTTTTTGGTATGTGTAAAAATGTATTATGATTGTGGATTGTAATGATAACATCTTTTTTCCATCAAGACTGTTTATTAGTTTTGATGAAAGCGCGACAATAAATGTACATAATTAAAAAGGATAATGTGAGATACGTAGCTCCTCCGTCTCAATTACAGCAGAAAAGAGAATTTTTACCCCTCCTTCGAATTTATAGGTAGATTCTCCCGATCACGTGATAACTCACGTGGTATAAGATGAAGGGATTCTGAAGAATTTAGATGACGTCTATCAGCCTTGTAGGGATTATTTCCTTCAGATTTATAACCGTGAGAAAGTTGTTTCAGCAGATTTTATGTGCGCGTGATCGCATGAATTTAAAGGATAATTTGGAATTAATTTTGGAATACTCCATTATTTTTAGGATGAGAATTATAATTAAAATTAATTTACGGTCGTTTTAGCACTGATTCAAAAACTATTTACAAAGATAAATAAAAGTCTGAAAAAAGTCTAAATTTATTGAAACTAAATATTAATCAAGCGTTAAAAGCAAGCCTACACAATTAAATACAATAAGGTTACAATAAAATTACATTCTAATACACCTTCCTTGACAACCCTTATAATGTCCCTTTTATTACAAGAAGATTACGGTGTCTTTATATGAGGGATGTTCAATAAAGACTGCACTACCTTAGTATGCGAATAAGTACGACTAGCATCATTTCGCGGCACGCAGATGAAAGATGGAAGAATTGGAAATATGCCAAGTTTGAAGAAGATAACACTAGCAGTTCTGCGTGCACCGCACAACAAAGCATATGTGTAAAATTTCACCTCTAAAATTTAAGGATGATCGCGTTGCTCACTCAAATGGTATGTGATAAAATATTGTGTCTTACGTAGAGTAAATGCTACCCTTATGAAGAGTTGTGTAAGACATTTAAAGATGCTACGATGAATAAAAGAGCGTGTTTTGGAAGTCATCCCAAAGCGGTCGAGAATCATGAAAACTGGTAGGAGATCCCGGTGCTCCTTACCCACAAAGGTCTAGTCCCACAAAGGCAGACGGTCGATGTGGCTTATTACATCACCGTATTAAAACAACTGATGAAGGATCATATCCCTCAAAAGCTACCAGATCTCGTTAATCGCTGAAAATTGCTCCTCGATAATGCACTGGTCATGTGACACACACTATCCAAGAGTTTCTAACTAAAAAACACATTCTCTTGTACCACACCCACTTTTTTTGTTCCTGATTTAATTCTGTGTGACTATTTCTTATACTCCAGGCCAAAAAGGAGCTCAAAGGTAGCCGTTATCTCAGCGTAAGCGAAGCTGCAAAGGCTATAAAAGTGGTTTTTAATGTGTTCCCCAAGGGTGTCTTAAAGGAGAGTCAGAGTCGGAAGGAGGAATACATTGAATTGCAGGGATAGTAATTCAAATATTATGTGCTAAGTTTGTAAGTAAAAAAATTTAATACAGTAATGTCAGCCTTTATTGAACAGCCCTCGATTATAATGTTGGCAATAGCCTATGCAACAGAATACTAAAATTCTCTTCAAAACATACAATTCAGATGCAAGCTTAAAGATGAAAATTCTGATAGTATTGATGTATAGGAGCTTTATATTAAGGATCTGGCACCATAATCTGCTTACATGTTGAAAATTTTTATGTTGAAAATCCATCATATGGGAAATTCCAGATGTATAGTAGAAATTAAGGGCGTATTTCCAACTTTTCATATAAGTGAAGGTTGATT
>BMAW01031508.1:0-52182 GCA_019974015.1 Nephila pilipes | reverse complement strand
CTTTTTATTTCTTTAGTAAGGGTGTAAATGATCTGCGGAAATCCGTAGGTATGTACCAAATGCAAAAGGCTGCTTACAATGCATAAACTAAAATACTATGTGTCCCTTATTTATTTTTTTTAAATTTAGACAGTCTTATAACTTCTTCAAGTAATTTACATAAATACAGCATTGTCACCACCAACCTATAGTAAAAAAATACTATTAAAATCAAAGTGCAAATTTCTTAGAAATATTTTTTTGCACTATTAGTGCTACTTTAAAATTATACATAATCCCTGTATACTATGATCGTATTGTCATTTATATAAAACAAATTTAAAAAAAAAGCTCTGTGAGGTGAAAAAATATATAAACGAAAACCACGAGCAATGAACAATTTTGAATGAAAGATTAACATTACTAAAAAAATGTAAAAAAGTTTTATATCTCTAAGCAATAGTTACCAAATTATCAATATAATTAGAACTCTAGGTTTAATTTAATTTATATAAAATTATATTCAATTATTGAGAGCTAAAATATTCTATAAAGAAATAGTGATTGAATCTTTTTGTAGGTAATAACTCCCCAAAATATATATTACCTAAAAAATCGATATAGAATTTTTTCGAAATAAATCATCATTTTACTTACTATATCAATAAAATTTATTTTACAAATGTAACTTTTTTTTTTACTGAGATATGAATATAAATTCCTGAAATTCCTCCTTCAATATTAAATCTCATTTATTATGAATTATATATATATCATATATATATATATATATATATATATATGATATAGATATATATATATAATATATTACACAACTAAAAAGACAAAAGACAATGCAAAGTTTTCTTATAATCAAATGAGTTTACCTCTAAAAAATTGTAAAGTTTCTAATAGGATTGAACTCTGGAAAGCTTCACACATAGTTTTTTTCATTATAAAATCTTATAGTTTCCAAAGAATATAGTTTTAATTATTTTATGACACGATCATGTTCTCTTGGAACTTTTTTTTTAACATATTCTAATTTTGTAATCATAAATTTAACTTCTTCGACAACTTGCAATTTTTTCAAATTGTTTTTAATTTTAATAATATTAGAAGCAAATCACGTTATATGAATACGTAAAAAACAAATATTTCTGACCAGTGCAGTATTTTGTATGCTGTTAAAAAAATTTCAAACTTAAATTGAATTCTTAACCATCAAAATTTGGAATTCTCGAATAAAATTTACTTTTTGTTTTTTTTTTAAGTTGATCATAATATTTTAATTAGAAGAAACCTTAAATTTCACATTTTACCTTATTTAGCATGCTAGGTTTTTTTTTTTTTCTTATTACAGAAATATAGTCTTTATTCGGCGCATTACGAAAAGATCAATACCCAAAGTTAGCTGACTAAAACATGAAAAAAAACTTAGATTAAAGTATGTACCTTAAACGAATTACTTCACAATATACACTTTTTATCACCCTTAGTATGTTATTTAAGTCATATCTCTCCTCTGTGCTAACCATAAGGCATTGAAAAATGTTTGAGATTTAATTTATTTACTAGTTAATACATTCAAAAATCATTGCTTAATAAAAATCTCTTTATAATCAAAACATGAAATAAACTTTCTCATAGACTCCATCAATTTATTTATATTCAAATAATCAGTAAATAAACTTTTTATCTTTTATAGTCGAATATTTATATAAATTCAAAATTAAGTAGCCTTTTCATCTGACTATCATAGCAAAAATAATTTTAATACTCAAAGTAAAAGATAGGTATGAAATATTATAATATCAAAATTAATGACTAGTTTGAATCCATGTTTGGATATTATAGATGTTTCTTAACATATGTCTAAATTGCCGAATCGCTATTCCTAGTACGAGATATCGAAATTTTGGGCTTTCTTTCATTTCTATATTATCTATTTATATTCAGCATTCGACAGTTAAAAATTGCAGCTAACATTGACACATTTCAAAAAATCATCCATGTGCTTCGCGATCATTGACAACGACTTATGATTAAACCTTTTAGAATCGAAGAATTAGCTGTTTATTGAAATAAGCCCACGATGTTTTTTTATATATTTAAACTACTTATCGTAGAAAAAAACACATGAAGGAATATCTTAGATCAATGAAAAACAAATGTAAGTTATGGATATATGCAATTAAAATTTACAGACCATCTTGATTCGCTCAGCGCGCATCATTGCGCATCTGTTTTGATGCGAACTACGTGCTCGCTGAAATAGTTTTGTTATGGCATAAGTTTTGAGACAGCTATATGCCTCCCGAAAATAATCAGCATGGAGATTGATGAGGGAGGATAATCGCTTCGAGAAGAGATGTTTTATATCGTCAAAACTTTTATGCAGCATACGTTCCAAGTATCATTTGAACACGAACGAAAACTAGAAAATCTGGCACTGGATGCAGGAAGTGACTTCAATCTGAGATCACACCGTCGCATGGCTGAATGATCGTTTACTACCCTAGCCAGGGAACGTGGTCTACAAGTACAAGGCTTTAATTGTTGCCGCTGCGGTTTGCGAAATGTATTGTATAGATCAGCGATCATAGCCGACGGATGCTTGCAAAAAGTAAAAGTCAGCGACTATTGCACTCAAGTGTCTTATCATACTGAAATCACCTGTCACTTTACCATGAGCTCAAAAGTAACTGAATAGCGATGCCGGTCTAATCTGCATTCACGAGTTATATTTAACGACATATCGACACGAGTGGCTGGAGGTGTTTGTTCATGAGAACCAATTGACGAATTGAGGGTTTCATAGATATTAGGTCAAGAAATGTACGGTGTTCTCCTTGGTCTGAGCTATTCACGGATTCCCCAGTGCGCGGACCCGAGACTTTGTCGTGCTACCGAATCAACTCTTCCCTGGTGATATTACGGAAATGCCTTTGAGACTGATATGTTGTCGGCTTGCCTTACGCGTTCCTCTTAAGGAACTTTATTGCTATACAGATATAATCTTCTCCAATATTCAAATACATGTCTTGACTAGCCATCGTATAAGCAAAAGTATTATTGCAGCTATAGTATTGCAAACTTTCAAATAAAAAGATTATCTGGACGTTACATCTTGTTTCTTGTTTACAATACATTATTGTATCAGTATGGAATCGTCTGACTTAAGTTATTTGATTCCATGGACTTTCGGAGATTAGCTGCATTTCGCAAAAGTATATTAAACTCACTAGTATTTATGAAATTGAACGATGTGGAATCCTTTCTTTACTCTCAGAATGAATGTCGTTTAATGCTACAGTTGTTAAAAAAATGAAGCATCGTTAATAACTTTCGCACTCTCACACTGTTGACAAAAACTACTTGTAAATGTTAATGACGAAATACTGTCATGGATCAAGGGGAAGGATATTTATAATCCGCTCTCTACAAGAATTGCTGTTTATGAAAATTTTAAAACTGAAGTTTTCAACCGATTTTTTTTTCAGGAAAAATTAATATTCATTCTTTATTAACAACATTTTTTTTCATCTCAAAAAAAGGATAGAAATTGGAAATTAATTTAGATAAGTATAAAGAAATAGAAAGATGTATAATCATTAACGTTAAAGTACGACTTAAAAGAACTTTTCCATATTGAACCTATTTTTCCAGAAATCTTAGATACATGGTGTAAAAGCTATTACGATCAAAATCACTTCATTTCATCCATTCATTTGTTCACATCCTGAAACTTATATAAATTACTTTAAAATTTTGGCATGATCTATTGTTATCGACCTAGTGTTTGAAAACTACTGTATTAACTTTGAGTCTTGTACCGTAAATCACAATTGTTTTGTGTTGTTTGTGGGTTGTGTGTGTGTGTGTGTGTGTGTGTGTGTGTCGTGTGTGTGTGTGTGTGCGTGTGTAGGTGTGTGTGTGTGTGTGTGTGTGGTGTGGTAAAAACGTTTGATGAATAGAAAATATTATATAGAAGTATTGAAAAAAATGTGGATTTATATTTATATAATTTTGAAAAAAGATTTAGAAAAATAGTTAAACAATCAAACTTTAAATATCTCTTTACAATGTAAAAATATATTACGTTATTAAAAATATAAATCCATCTTAACTAGCATTTTTTAATGATATTTGAATCACTCCTTATGAATATTACCGTAAAGCAAATAAAAAAAACTAGCTAATTTCCAATGAAAAATTAAGTAAAAAATTAAGCTAAATAAAAAGAATAGAGAAAATTTTCCTCTGTTCTCAGCAAAATCTCCAGAAACCTCAAAATTAAATATTTTATTCAATATTTGTGTTATTAATTAATTTTATCTCATTTTCTTAGAATTTTTATATAAGTTTTCTTATTTGTTAGTGTTGGATTTTAGAAGAATAATTATATTAAATGTGTTTTTAGAGTTACAGAATTTTAAAAAAAGAATGCTTTTTGATAAGTGTGCATGACAATAAAAATAAGTTCATTATCTATAGCTTATAAAAACAATTCAATGACTCGACTGTCAAGGCGTGCCCTGTCACCATTTTTTATACTTTTTTGTTTCTATTGTCAAATGTTTTCATACTCGCAAATAAATAAAACTAAACGCAAAGTGATGAATAAAGATATTGTACGTGACTTGTGTTATCATATTATATTCAAATATATTTATAATCTAAAGGTTAATATTGGATTTGATTTTATCTGAGAAGTATTTGATTATCTGTTTCTAAAAATATAAAGGTGGGTTGATTTATTGAATATAGTTTTCAATTAATTTGTTTTATTTTTGAAAATATTATTGTATGTTTTAAAACAAATATGTAAAGTTACTTTTATTTATATTGTTACATTTAATTCATTTTGTTCGTTTTCAAACTGGGATTCCCTTATCTGTACTCCAAGAAATTGTGGAGTTCTATTGAAAAATTTTAGTTAATTAACCATTTTGACTACATTATTATAATGACTACGATAATACCAATCAATATTTTGTTTCCTTTTGAGTTATTATTATAGACACCACTTCTTGCTTTAGCTGCGATGAGAATTCGTGATAGTTAAGAAATTTTATTTCTTAACGACTTTACTGTACAATAATCATAGACTACAAAGAAAATTATTTCACAACTCAAGTAAAGAAATAAATAAAAAATAACATTCGCTTAAGGTAACGGAGAGAATTTGTTCTGATAACAAAATAATTAGAGAGAGAATATGGATAATATAACCAACATTTCCAGCAAAACAATTGTCCTAAAAACCTAAGTCAATACGTATCAAAGGGTATGATCAGCGCGACAGCTACAAATCGCGGCTTAGAATGGTCAGTTTCACACAATCATCGCCTTAACACGGCATCGAAGAATGTCACTTAAATACTACCATAACATATTCTCTTCAACTCCCGTGGCCACGGTAACCCAGTGGCTCTAAGGTAGGACTCTGCAACCGGCGGTTTTCGTCGATGCTCAGTAGTTTAGCCATTTACTAAAACCCGCAGCAAACCAGGCTTATACATATTAACCATCTATCGAGGTTCACAAAGATCCTCGCGTTCGGCGTAGTGAAAGAAGTTAGAGAGAGAGGGCACCAGGTGTCGTCCCCTGTCACTACCGAAGATTCAAAATAACAAGGTTCGTCACATACCAATATCCTGTGCTGCTTTTAGTCGACGTTAATAAAGCCAACAAACTCTTCACTCCAACCTGCAGATAAACTAAGTACGTCAAGTTCGCGAGCCTCGAGTCTAGACATTGTTATCGAGTCATATGTCTTGAATAATCAAACAACCGTGAGAAAGTGGACTGAACAACTAAATTCCTCTGTTACAATGAGATTACGTGGAGTGTTATGGAGCTTGAGGTTCCAGACAGGTGTCGCCTCTCATCTCCTGTGGATTTAAAATAACTGCTGAAGTCCATCGCCAACAGCCCGTAGTTTCTAATAGTAGCATTGATAAACTTTCACATGTTCAGTCAGTCACCAACCACTGAGTATTAGGAAGAAATAGAATCTTATGAAGTAGAATTAAACCGTATAAACAAAAGAAATAGCTAAAAAATAAACACTAATCAATCTAAAATTTATATTTATTTACAACGAAAATAACATTCTGAAAATGTTAGGATACTCACCAACGCACTGTGTGTTTCAGTCTACCTTCAAGTATTTCATTAAATTGTTACATTCTGAAAACCTGTTAGAGAAAAGCCTCTTGGTACTTAAACAAACTCCTACATTTATTCTGAACCTTTGTACTTCTTTGAACGTATGTAATCTAAAAAGAGAATTTGAAAAAGACTTACAGTGCAACATTGTAGAAAATTGCATCTATACTACAACAAAATTGTACAGATTAGGAAAACTTGGCACAAATGGCGACAAAAAAACTCTGGATATGCTCGCATGTACGTCTTTAACCTCTATAGTTTGATAAAGATTCAAAAACACTTTAACATAAAGTTCATAAGTATAAAGGAAATAAAGGGTGAAGTTAGTAAAGACTGCTTTATAGTTCTTTGATAGTAGAATTTATGATATGCTCTATATCATGACAAAAGTAACATAACACTTTGTAGACAAAAATCTCTATATCGATTATTTTTTTTGGTATTATTTATCTAACGGCATTTTTACATGTAAGTAAGCTTAAATAACAAGTTATAAAAAAGTGATATTTAAAATAGACCTTTATATATAATTATTATTATTATATAACTTTTGGTATCGTAAAAATGCTATTATGATTGTGGATTGTAATGATAACATCTTTTTTTCCAAGACGTTATTAGCCTTTATTTGAAAGCGCCGACAATAAACGTGTACATATGCAAAAAAGGATAATGTGAGATACGAAGCTTCGTTCAATACAGCAGGAAAAGAGAATTACCTCCTTCGAATTTATAGGTAGATTCTTCTCTGATCACGTGATAACTCACGGTATAAGATGAAGGGATTCTAGAAGACTTAGACATTGACGTCTTCAGCCTTGGGGATTATTTCTCAGATTTATAACTCGTGAGAAAGTTGTTAATCAGCAGATTTATGTGCGCGATCGGTACGAATTTAAGGATAATGGTTGAATTAATTTTGTAACACCCATTACTTTATAATGATAATTAATATATTACAGGTCAGTTTTCGCACGACTCACAAAATACATTGCGCTAAAGATAATAAAAAGTCTGAAAAGTTAAATTTATTGAAACTCAAATATTAATCAATGCTAAAAAGCAAGCCTACACTAAAATGCATATAACTAATAAAATGCATTCTAATACACCTTCTGACAACCTATAATGTCCCTTTATTACAAGAATGATTACGGTAGTCTTTACATACGGATGTTCAATAAAAGACTGCGACTACACTTAGTATGCGAATAAGACGATAGATTACATCATTTGGCGGACACGCAAAATGAAGGAAGAATTGGAAAATATGCCAAGTTTTGAAGAGATAAATAGCAGTTCCTGCGTGCACCGCACCAACAAAAGCTAGTGTAAATTTCACCTCTAAAATTTAAGGATGATCGCAATGTTCTCAACTCAAATGGTATGTGATAAAAATATTGTGTCTTACGCAGAGTAAAGCTACCCTTATGAAGAGTTTGTAGAAGAATTTAAAGGATGCTTATGATGAACATAAAAAAGAGCGTTTTGAAGTCATCCCAAAGCAGGTGAGAATCATGCAGAAACTTGTAGGGATCCTGGTGCTACCTTACAGCCTTACAGCTAAAGGTCTAGTCCCTAAAGGCATTTGCGTCGATGTGCAGCTTATTTACATCACCAGTATTAAAACAACTGATGAAGGATCATATCCTCAAAAGCTTACAGATCCTCGTTAATCGCTGAAAATTGTCCTCGATAATGTAATAGCCTGTGACACAATTAATCTAGTTCCTAAGAAGTTTCTAACTAAAAAACACATTCTCATCACACTTTTTCCATATCCTGACTATTTTTATACCGGCAAATTCTAGTAGATCTAGGAGCCAGCTATAAAAGTTTTAATTTAGTGCTAGTGGACGAGCGAAGAATCATTAACGTGTTATTCATTTAGTGCTAGCCAGGAAAAACAGATGCAGCCTCTCTGACAGGCCCCTATTTAATAGCTGGAATAGCCATCAACGATACAAATTTAAACATTCGATTTAAGTGAAATTTGTATGAGTATAGGAGCTTTATATTAAGGATCTGGGCACTAATCTCAGCTACATGTGAAAATTTTTATGTTGAAACACATATGGAAAATTCAGATGTTAGTAGAAATTAGCGTATGGCTTCAACCTTTGCATAAGTGAAGGTTGATTAACTTCACCATCTTCGTGAATACTTCTATTTTGCCTCAATAATCATTTACAAACATTGTACAAACAAAATTTGAAAATTCGATACTAGTATTTTATTCTTAGTAGTATTCAATGAATTGAAGACTTTAAAGTAAGATATATTATAATAACATATCAAAAGATAATACCATAAATCATTCACACGTTTAATTATAAAGGAACTTTCGATACCATGTGTGCTGCTTTAAATTAATATAATGGTTTTCCAATACTAAAAACAAAAGGTTTAAAATATGATAAAATATTAGGCATCGGATGCAAAAGAATGGTACATAATACTGTATAATTCCTAATAAAATTATTAAATTTGTTTTAAAGAAAAGATTACGGATACTGATACTTACTTTTGTTTCTCTCTTTACTCACTATATGCAGTTCTAAATGAAGAACATGTCCATATTAAAAAGCAAATTGGATTCGTCAAAATTATTCCCAACAGTCTTCAACTTAAGTCGCATCTTGATCTTTTCATTTCTTCCTCCACTTTCTTCATCTTCTGAATCTACATATTTATTCTTTTTTTCTTTTTTATCACTTTAGTAAGAATTTACAGCAGATAATTCTGGTCCATTATTCTCCATTATCACATAACTCAGCAGTTTCTTCATTGCACTGAATTATACATCCAAATCTCGTTCCTCTGAGCATCTTGAATCTTGTTGCATGAATTTAAAATCTATTTCTATTGCCAGAATGTATCGGTGTGTGTAGTGGTGGCGTATCCTGACAATCACGGGCTTGGAGAGTGCTATGTCAACCTGTTTCATCTGTCTTTCATTGATGAATGAGTAAGTTCGTTCTCAGAAGATTGTAGTCCAGGGGCATTGCTATCATTCTGCCTGAAACCACTGAAGCTAATTAGCGATCCAGCCCAAAAGCTACGGGAAAACAACATGAGTTGCTACCTGAATGCCAAGCAAAAAAGAATTTTCCATATTACCAGAAGGCTCATAAGCTACTTTTCCTTACAAAGAGTACAATATATTTTGTATAGTTGTACGAAAAAATGGTAATCCCTTAATACTTTTTAATATTTATCAATTACTAATTTCTAAATTTAAGTATTTCATTATTAAAGACTCAAAGGAACTGCATTTCAGATGTTGAAGCATTAGTTATTTAACTTGATAAACGTCATTGATAAATTTTTAAAAGCAGAATTTTTCTGGCTATGAATTTTTTTTTCCCCCATATCAAACTTAGTCATCTTAAAAAATTAGGTTGATTTCAAATTTCTTAGTATTCCAAGGAAATCTTCTGAAGGGAGCTATGGGTGCTTAAAGAATGAGTGTTCAAAACATTTGACGATAAAAAACTTCCCATGCAATAATTTTCGAAGCTGTTATAATGAATCGATTGATAATTTTTCCAACTCAAAGAAGAAGAAAAAATTGAAAAAATTAATATTGTTACTGAAAAGTATAAATTATTAAATACAGTTACAAAAATGCATAGAACATACACAAAAGTTTTACATATTAGATTCCTTATTTCATAAAGAACGCAAAGGTTTTTACAATTCTTCCATTAACAGGAAATGCTTAATATTTAAAATTACAATCTGACGTTTTAAAGGGACTACTATTTGTTTATAGATTTTATTTATAGACCAAATACGGAAGTCTGTCAAGAAATGGAAAGAAACCTTTTTAGTCGTTTGTACGAAGTAATCTAGTATATTGCACCTAACAGTTTTTTTCCAGATATCTCGGAAAGAATGGTCGACTCTCAGAAATTTGAAGACGTGCTATTTACAATCTAATTTCTTACTAAAACTGATTCCGAGGAGAATAAATTCCTGATTTTGAAAATATATAACATTAATTAACATAATCAATCTATTAAAATCATGTTTTTCTTTTGGTTCTTTTCATTGACAATGATAACAATTTAGTTCGGATTATATCTTAGGTTATATCTTAGCTTTTGCTTTTAAAAAGATGAGAAATTTAAATATGTTATGAAATAATATTTCAGTGATATTTTATTTATAACGTACTTTTAAATACATTATTGCTTATTTTTTACTGTAGAAAAATGTTTATGATGAATGTATAAGGTAAATGTGTTGGGCGTATGGGTGTAAAAGGTTAAAGATACAGAATATTTTAGGATCATACAATTTAATCAAAGCAATATTCAAACACTTTTATTGTTGTTTTATGTAACAATTGTTAGAAATAAAGAGTACTAAACACCGATTATATACAAAGATTACAATATAAGTATTCAAATTTAAAAATTTATTTTTCTGTATGAGTATGACCAACCTAACATTTTTAAACATATTTTTGCTAGTTGCACATCTGAATTTGGAAAGGAATTATTAATAATTAATCAAATTTCTTTTATTAAATTTATGTATTGTTATCTATGTTATGGCCTTAATCTATATGCTTTGGATACATTTTGCCGCTTTAATAATAAAATTATTTTATTTAGCACTTTTCGAGAAAAAAAAAAATACATAAAGTTCTCTAATTAATTTTGGTCACAATATAATGACCTTGCAGTCAGCTATAAAAGTTTTTTATATAGTGATTGAAATGTTTTTCTATTTGTATAAAAAACCATAGAGTGAAAAATTAAATTATTGTTTCTAATACTACATTTATGTGTTACAAATGTAAAAAAAATTATTTGGTACCTGACATACATCAATTAATAACTTTAATATTTTAAATATTAATCATTATTAATTTTACCACTCTTTGCTTAATAATTTTACTTATATTCAAGTCTGTTATGAAAATAAAAATTAATAAAGAATGAAATCTATTCACTGCATACAACTCAGCTGTATACTATCGCGTTATTTATAAATTTAATTTCCTTATCAAATTCACATTGGTGTGTGAGACAATTACAATCTTTAAAAAATATTTACAATCTTTTAAAAAACCATTGTTTCTTGCTTCAACATTTTTTAAAGTATCGTAGATAAAGTATAGATTAAAAACTTAATCGAGCCGTTTTAAAATTTTAGATTTCTTCCAGATTACTAACAAATCATCACATCTTTATCAAATTCTCAAAAGGCCATCTTATCTTAACTCACAGGATTTACAATCTGGTTCCGAGGAAAATTATAAGTTATCACATATTTTTGTGTGCTACAATTTAAATTATTCTTATTATATCATTATCTTTCCATATCATTTTGAAATGAAAATCATTACTCAATTGATTTTTTCTGTAATTATCAATTGAGAAATGATCGAGAAAACAATAAAATGTATGATTTGTTTTCTGTACATTTTTTCTCTCATCTAAAAATATCACCAATTTCTTTTTATTCTAAAAGAATTTTTCATATATTCATACCAGCTAGTAATGAAGATAGATGTGTGTGAAATGAACAATACTCTTCTACAAAATAAGTTTTTAAAAAAGAATTAGTGACATATATCAAGTGAATTGGTTGTTATTTATATACTGAAATTTTAACTTTCTCTTTTCACACTTATCTTGATACATTTTTTATCATGTTTTTTTCACAAAATAATAAAAAAATACTTTGCTCAAAATCATAAGAATTTATTAAGCTTTTTTCCTGAGTTTAAAAAAAAAAAGAAAAAAAACTGCAAAATATCATCCTCTAACAATATTATATTTCCACGCATCTGCTATTTGATTTCAATAAGACAAGAGCCTTGGATATTTTCATATCTATTAATAATAGTGTATTTGAAAGAGTGGTTATCATTTATGGAATCATTTTTTTTCCTCCACATTTTCAAAGTATTTCCAAAATATTCTATAAGACCAGAAACTCAAAAAAATCATTAAAATAAAGGTAAATTATTTTAAAAATCTTGAAAAAGTAATTCCAGTTATTAGATTATTTACCTCTTCAAATGCACCTATGTGCATTACAGATCAAATATCAAAGATGGAGAATTAAAATCAAATATATGATCTTTGTCGTCCACGAATCAAAATGCGGTTCAGATTCGGGGAGACCTTATCAAATGATTTAGAAGTGTGACATAAAATTAATTTAAGATTAATTTCAGAGCAGAGAAATTTTTATTGTACTTTTTGACGTAAGGAGATGTTCAAATTTTTTATCGCAAATAAAACTTTTATAACCATTTCTAATTTCAAAATAACTATTTGTCTCGTGGAAACATATCTTAAAATGTACTTTAGGTCCCTTATTATCAAATGATTTTCAAAAAAAAGCTCAAATTAAGAATAATTCTAACTAGACGTGTTTTGTTAACTTTTTAAATATGAGCAGCTCTTACTGTCGCCATTTTCATTACTTTAGATGATTTATCTCAAATTAGGAGAAATTAGCTCAAAGTATATGGTTTTAGATCTCAGAGGTTAATACCAAGAAGACATAAAACATAAAATCATAGCTGATATCATCATACGTGTAGCACTTTTGATATCATACATTATATAATAGTTTAAGCCTGATTAGAAGAAAATACTTAGAGGGGTAGGGGGAATCGAACATCTATAAAAGCTATCCTGAAACTATTCTAAGGCCTTTAACTATAGGAAAAGGGATCGCTGTAGCTTAGTATTTCCTCCTGATACTATGAATACGAAGGTGAGTTGAAAAGGTACCCGGAATTAGAAACAGGTAACTCATCGTAGCATAATCTAATGATGATTTTTTCCTCTTCTATGGAGGTTCATTCTAGAAATTCGTGACTAGGACGTCATTCCATTCCAAACATGTTGCCGTACTTTTGCGCACTCTAGTTTCTAAGGCCAGACTCATGTGGAAGCAACTCATTGTTTCATTGTTGCTCGTTCTCGTTACATAATGACGAGATCGAATAATCTTTTCTGATGGTGTCAATTCGACTCAAGACGACAACTCGTTGTGGTAATCAATCACATTTTTGATTTGAGCAGCAAAGTGGCTACAAAATCAAAAGCTAACCTGAATCAGTGTCATTTTTTGCCATTTAGGATTGATACCATCAAGGTGACATCAGTTCGCTTAGTAAGCCATATACTTCAAACACAAACATTTTGAACTCTCTCGTGAACAAATGGCAATTCTTTCTAATTTACGCTGATTTTACTCTCATCTATTTCTTGGATCTCTGACATATTCTTATTTTTTTAAGAGAAGGGTAAAGGATATTTCATGAGGTTCATACTGAGGTCATGTGGATCTTAATGGTTACTCCTAACTAACATTAAAACATGGTTTTATCAATATATTTGTAAGAATTGATTGATTCTTTATTATCATCACACTCAAAACAGCACGAAATATTGTGGTGATGAGGTTTCGTAATTATGGAGCCAACAATCAAGTACCATCATCACTCTCTCTCCTAACTTCCAGTCACGCCAACGTGAAGACTGAGCTCTACACATTGATTGCTGCCGCTATCCACTTACGGGTCTCTTTTGGGACCTCAATCCACAACTCATGTAAAATACACCGGCCATGAGTTCGTTGACCTTTGACCACTCCGGTTATTGAGGCTGAGCAACAAATTCAGTACAAATTTTAAAATTCACATTCCTCAAGATAATTTATTACATTATTTTCTTGAACACATTTTTTAAATCTTTAATATGAATAAACCAACATCTGAGATAAACCGAGATAGATAAACCATTTTTAAAGAATAAACCGAAGGCGTCATTACCAAAGGATTGCCGTTTTGCGGATATCTATCGTGCTTTAGCTCATTTCGTTAGATGATCGTCAAGATCGAGGGCTAAAATAAGATCAAACTGATTATATCTTAAATAATTTATTATTAAACATAGATACAGATTATTCTTGCAAAAATAGTGTCTATATGCTCATAGACTTACTTCTCGTTTAAAATATTTGACAATATAACTAGAAAGGGTGTATATCGATCGGATAGTTTTGTTCCATAAATCAAACCCATTACTTGAGCTTCGATGTAAGTAAAATTTAATGCCACATTTGGATGCTTCTGAATTTTTATGGTGAGCTAAGTACCATAGTGGTATTGTTACTTTTGGCAACTTATAAGAAAATTGTCATTCTCGCTCACCAAAGAGTGTAATCTAGAGCCAGTCTCCTAAAAAAATTATGGAAATCTCTAAAAAGGGTTCTTATAAAAATTATTTTTATAATTACCAATTTCTGTTTTTATTACATTTATAATTAATGAAGCTATATTACACAATGAAAACTTATTCGTGTGATAATATTTGCTCAGAAAGTGATCTTTGGGGAATTTCTCTATGTTAGAACATTTGTCAATTTTATTATAAGGTGAGTGCACAAAGTAGCAGAAAGAAAATCTCTCATTTACTACCCATGTATTGCATAATGAGATCTTGAATGGTTATAGGTTAGAGAAATGACTTTTGGAATTATTAATGACTCATTTAGTAATGAGGTGGAAATTTTCTCTGAAAGCTATGCAAAACAAAGTATATTTTTCTGTCAACGTTTTTCCAAATGTTCAATTCTTATCTAATGTATTTTTCCTTGTTACATACGGAGTTGCATTCATTGTACATAGATAATGATTTTTGCTGATTTCATTTTATTTAAAGGAAATAGCACACATTCCATATTACTCACCTAAATATCTTAGTTCTATTATGTCCTTCTGGATTTACGACACTAGAAAAATTTACATTTTCATTTAGAATGTGAAGAAATGTGTCTGACATTTTGAAATGCAAAAATGTCATAACGTTTTTTTTATTTATTTGTTTAATTTTTATTTAGTTTTTATTCTTCAGTTATTATAAAAATTAACTGGTCGGTGTGTAAAGGAATAAGATTTCCGAAAAAAGATCATACTTAAATGGTAAAACCAGAGCATAAAAATACTTTGTGAACGTTGGGCTATTCGCGGTTTTTACTTCACAACCTCGTAGATTTTTAATTATGGTTCAGTTCACGCATTTTGATTTCGATGATCGTATATAGTAATCTATGATTTTGATCTTAATTCTCACACCTTGCTATTTGATCTATTTGAATGCACAAGTGCATTTGAAGAGCAAAAATAATGGATGCTTCTAGGGAATTACTTTTTCCATAGATTTTAAAATATTATAAAACATTGCTTTAAAGCGGATGGCTCAAAAACGAATAATTAAAATAGGCAACTATATATTTTAAAATCTCTGGAAAAGTAACTTCCACAAGCCTTCATTCATTAACTTTGCGCTTTCAATGCCCTTATCAATTCAAAATCGAATATAAGACTTGGTGAATTAAGTCAAAATCATACAGATTAACTCTTTATCCATCGAAATCAAAATGACGTTGGTAAACGTAACCTTAATTTGAATCATGAAATCCTTGCCTACCAAAATGAACACATGATTAAGTCAAATGGATAAAAATAGAACAAGAGTAATGGATAATTAGAGATAATTATTTCTAATTGAAAAGAATTCATGAAAATAGATGGGAGGTAGAAGAACATCAGGGCCTGAATATAATCGTAATTTAGCGTTAAGGTCCCGTCTCCCGTTATTTTGATTTCGTGGACGCAATGTTAATCCCATGGATTTTGACTTAATTTCATCTTTATTATTTGATTCTTTTATTTTGAATGCAATAAAGTGCATTTGAAGAGAAAAAAATAATGATGCTTCTGTGGAATTATCTTTTTCCTAAGATTCTGAAAATATTTTTATTCTATTTTAATTATCTGTTTTGAGTTTCTGGTTCCTAAAGAATATTTTCTCAAATATTTTAAAATCGGAGGAAAAAAGTAAATCTGACAGAAGCTATTCATTATTTTTGCTCTTTTACGCACTTTATTGTATTCCAAATAGAACAACAATAAAGATGGAGAATTAAAGTCGAAATTCATAATAGGATTAACATTGCTTCGGAGAAATCAAATGGCGGGTAGACGGAGCCTCAATACTGTCAGTTAACTTTTGGATTAAGTGAATCCTTGGTTAAAGTATAAGATAAGAATCAGCTATTGTGGAATGACTGAATCAGAACAAGCAACAGGTAAGCTGAATTTCTATTTTCGATTCTAAATTAAATCTTGATGAATTCACTTGGGATTCCAGAGGAAGATGACTTGTCTATTATCCATAGTATTTATTAATAAATTATTTCAATTTGTTCCTTTTGCGTGATTTCAATTGGAGTTCAATGTTTATTGATCAAGTTCTTAAAGGCCTTTTGAATGTTTTCCAATATCAATTGCTGTTGTAGTTCTGGTTTAAATTGCTAAAGAAATGGTTCTCAAGTCTCATTTACTTAATTTGGATCAAACATACCTAACTCCAGAACGTTCTTCCCACGTTGCTTGCTACTTAGAGAATTTACGTTATTCAAGATGCATAAGCGGAACTTATAGATACTTTCTTTTGCCAGAAGGATGTCTCCTCCAATTGTTTCGTGGAAATTTCAATAATATACTAAAATAATATTCTTGCACTGAAGCTATTTGGTATCATTAGACAAGTACAAAATGTTCATTTTTATTAGTACATCATTAAATGTATTTCTCTTAAAAGTGTATTTTTTAATACATTTCAAATAAATTCTTTCTGCATTATTACAAAAACCATTGATTAAGCATTTTATCTTTGAAATTGAATGGTAAAGCTATATAATATAGTTATTTACAGAATATATCCTGCCACAATAGCCATCTTCATTTTATTTTATAACGATTATAGTACATAATTAGGTCTGATAACCTTTTCTTGTTCGAATATGACGCTACTATATGATCACATTTTTCAAACTATTACAATTCACATAATGAAGTTTTGTAGAATATAAAAACAGCAAGGTGCTCCCCTTTTACGGAGTCCAAGAAATTTCTGACAAAAATATTCAACTTACATAAAGGTATAGTACATCTCTCTTATCTAGATGGAGAGGAAAAGGAAAACTAAAAACATATACTGTTTATCAATTGTCATTAGCTAAATAAATTATTGAAAAGTATATTATAAACACAAAGGAGGTCTATTCAGAAAGTAAATCCTGGAATATAATATTTTTCCCACCCTGGGACGGCACTAATCATGTTAAATATTTCGCTTAAGATGTTGAAGACAAAATAGAAGTCTTACCGACTATGAAATTCATTCTTCTATTCGCTTTTTGAATATAAGGAATGCGCCATCATGCTATAGAGATAGACAAATCTATGAGTTGTATGGCGATGTTTCATGAATGTGGATGTGGATTAGTGATGGTTTCACCTTTCACCCTTAACTGTAACAATAAAGATAGAGTCACCTTCGATCGTGGGAAGAAAAAACATCGTCTCCGTATAACCTTGTTCCTGAACCAAGATTGTTTACCTTAATCCATTCTGTGCAGAAACGTTCTTTAGCCAGCAGCTTCGATGACGATGATATGCGTGATCAAATGCCGCAGATTTCTTGGTTTTAATCTCACGATCGGCCTGCATTCCTTATGAGCTGGTTAGTTTGACCTGTATATGACAATAACAAACTAACGACTGCAGCTGCTGATTCAGGTCGAAAAGTTAACGTGTTATATAATCATCTCACATACTAACAATACGTGTGGTGGTGTGTGTGTGTGTGTGTGTGTGTGTGTGCGTGTGGTGTGTGCGTGTGGTGCGTGTGTGTGTGTGAGTGTGTGTGTGTGTGTGTGTGTGTGTGTGTGTGTGTGTGTGTGTGTGTGTGTGTGTGTGTGTGTGTGTGTGTCCACTTCTATCCCCTCCCTTCTTAAATAATTTTTTAACAATAAATGCTTTTTTTTCATTCTTGTTAAACCTAGTTATATTAACAGGGCTTCTAACACATTTAAAATGCAATTCGATAATTTATAATAAATCTGATAAAACTAGAATCCAAATAAACAAGAAAAAAGGACCTAAATTAACATGAGTTTCTATACTTACATACAGAAACAAAATTCTGTTATCCATTCAGTAAAATTTACTAAGTCTATTATATCGCAAACAATTGCGCATATTCTTTAAAAACATGATGATTGCTTGAAAAATAACGCAATTTGGCTTACGTAAATACAAACTGCAATTTCAAATCACTCAGTAAAACTGAAATGCTTTAAAAAATTACGTTGCTTTTTAAAATTATGATATAAGCAGATTTATGAAATGATATATTTTACCTACCTGTATGCAATACATCTATTTCATATGCAGTTGAATTAGTTTCTGTCATTAACATTATCTAATAAAAAATAATATATAAAGTGATTATATAAAGATATTTTTTCCTATGTTTAAAAAATATAAATAAGCTGGCGTTTTGCCTTATATAAATAGGCGAATGAATTCGAAATTTATTTCTCGAGGATTTTAAAATTATTTATTTATACGAATCAAGTTTGTTTGCACTTTTAAGATTTTCTATAATATAAATACTATTGAAAACTATAGATAATAACATTAGTAATATTTATTATAAAAGAGATAATTTTAAACTTCTTATCTTCTTATTACTAAGGTACCTTTATGGAAGAGTTCAATATATATTTATATTTTAAAAACATTATCTTTAATTTTATTAGAGGAAATAATAGTTTAGTAACAAGTTCTGTACTAAAAAAATAAGTTTTCCATAAGCTGCATATTGGCAAAATATCCTATTAATTTACAAATTTAAAAATAATTAGTATAAATCGTGTGTGGGGGGTGGGGGGTGATTCTTTAATTATCGCAGTAAAGAATTCATTTTTATTTCCTGATACCGTTCTTTTTTAATTTATGTAATCACTCGTCTTTAAAATCTGAATAGTCAGCTTGATCAAAATCTTCAAAGTAGTAGAGATCATTCCTGCTATACTTTCTGTCTACCACTATAATGTCTAGAAATCCTTCCACCCGATATCACATGGTCTAAAAAAATCCCTTGCATATAAAACCCAAGCAAGCTAAAATCCCTTCTCTTCCGCTTTGGCCACGAAGCTGAAACTACGCCTCTGGTTTCTTCAAATGTTCATTATGTAACACATAGAATTCGATGGAAGTAACTTGCGCTGCTTTCATCGCGAGTACCACCCAATTTCCTCTCTCTCATTCAACATAAAATAAATGGACTTTACTCAGAGAATTAGTGTTGCTTTTCCAACCATGACATTGACAGAAGTTGCATGTCCTTTTTAGTATCTGAATTAGTAATTACAAATTGGCATGAAAAATTAAAGTTTCAATAAAGCAATTTTCATAATTTATTGATAATATAACCATTTAAATCGAACAAAATTTAATAAATATAATTATATTATTGAAAAAATAATTAAAAATGTGCTTCATTAATGAGATTTCACCACTGAACAATTCTTGTCTAGAAGATATCAGAGATACAAATACAATTGTCAAAATTCAAATTAGAAATATCATATCAATTACATAGTAATCAAATTAGGAATAATCTATTTAAGAATTATCTGATTCACACACGGTGTAAATAATTTGTTTTTTCGGAAATCAATTCAGATCTCAAAACATCTTTGGTATGCTCCTTAGAACCTTAAAAAGATCATAAAATTTTAAGGTAATTCATAAAAACGGCTTTTGTGAACTCAGTCACCAAATATTTTATAGAGTTTATTATAGAGTAAGAAAGTCACAAAAATGTCATCCATTTTATTGTAAACGAGTCAAAGGATATTATTAGCGACCATTATCAAAACTTTTTAACTAACTATCAAATGTAGAGAAAAATAAAACACATTTTCTTAATATTTCAATATCTAAGTTACAAGTAGATTAATGAATTTATTTTGAGCCTATATGTTATTTACTGTATCAAATTTTCTACTCAAATTCTGTAATTGTTATATTTCTTTTTATTTTAGCTACCGCAAATTACAGGAAATCAAATATAACTACGAATCATCAAAAGTAGATATTTCGTATTAGTTAATATTTTTTGTATTAAAAGTTTTGCTGTAAATATAATTTTTAAGCATAATAATATGCTTATTCTTTGCTAAAGATACGAGTATGCATAGCCATATTTGATTCGTGTAAAATTTTATAAAATCATGTTTTTAATGCAACTTTCATTCGATTAGTACATTTAATCGATACTTAAAATTAGTAATTATTTAATTCGGTGATAAAATAAAAAATTTTGCTGCAGTTATGGGGTTTGAACTCATTTTATTATTAAGATATATTTTATTTTTCTAATTTTATTCTTAAATAGAAAACGTCCCTGTTTTTAGTTTCTTAAGCAGGATATTGTTATTTTTAGATTCCAGAGATGTTATTAAGCATTACAGTGTTTCAGCTTTTTTATATTTTAAAATACAAAAAAAAATTCTCTTTCAGAGATATCTTAAAATCAATCTGATTCAGTACAATTATGATACAGAAAATGTAACGTTATTTGAAAAGCAAAGATGAAGGAATATTTTAAAAAAAAATGTTCTCATAAAATTTCAATTCATTTTAAAGCTTAAAATATTTTTTTAAAAGCTGCAGATTTTAAAAAAAATATATTTAATCTCATTTTAATTATACAGAGATATTTCCATTGTAATTAATTTCGCAACAACTACCATCAAATGAAGTCGTATTAAGCCATTTAAAATAAGAATATATATCCGTTCCATTTTCTCCAATAATTCTTACCGTGTGTGTATGCATGTATGGAAAAAAGCTTTCTTTGAATTTCACAGGCAACAAAAAACGTACTTTTTGAAGAAATTATCATTTATTTTCTTAGTTTGATATTACTTTTTAAGAAATTGGTCCCGATAGAGAAACTACTGTTACAGTTTCTGTTGCTGTTGATTTTTTTTTTTTTTTTTTCGATCTATCACAGTTTTTTGCTAAGCGACATTTTCTTTTACATTACTACAAATAACTATTATGTGATTACGAAATAAATTATCCTAAGGAATCTACAAAATTGTATTTTCCATACGGTCGAGATTGCAATACATTACGAGATTCAGATCCATTAATTTATTCTTATTAATAATAGCTTATTGCATCAGCGCTACATGTGAAAAAATCACTATTTTTAAAAACAAAAATAGGTCCAAAAAGATATACTTACTACCAAAAACCTGCACATACGAGTTTTCTCGAAGATTGTAACGTCAATTAGTTTATCTTTCTTTCAAAATAGGGATTGAGCTGACCAACGATTTACTATTATTCGAAAAATACATGAGAAATAAAAGCAGAGATAATAAATGTCGAAATATAAACGCATTCAAAAGCAATTATTGCTTTTTTTAAAAGGGAAACATATTTATCTTCGTTCTTCCATCTGCTTTTTACATTCCTTTGTCCTATCATAGGTGAACAGAAGTTTTTACCGCTTAAAAACGATGTTACTGCGCATGTTCAAAACGCCATACTGTTGTATTTTGATTGCGATCGTAATTTTTTTCAAAGAATGAGTATATCTTGAAGAACATCACACTGAAACACGAAGTATTTTACTTCCTTCCCTGTACTTGAGAAATTGATATATTATAAGAACGGAACAGAATATTTCGTTTAAAGTCAAAAAATTAATTAGAATAATAAATCTCAATTTTCGTAGGGTTTTTTTGAAAAAGAATTAAAAATTGATTATTTGTTATTTTCAATCGCAGTACTGAAAAAATTTTGGAACACTTTCTATCAGAATTAGGACTAGAGGGGGAAAATATTTACATTTATTTCAAAAATACAACCATTTTAGGAACCAAAGAAGCCTCTAAAAATAAACTGATTTACTTGAAAAGCTCATACGTAATATATATGTTTTGTTCTATCGCAAGAAATACAAAAATTTAAATTTCCGTAATCATTGGAGGAATTAACTTCTTCGATCACATTATTTTCCCTGGAGCTTTCTCGAGGACAAATCTGAACACATTTGCGCAAATTTTGAGAAATAACTTGTTATATCTTTGATTAACGGCAATTTTCATATCATCTATTGTTTGAAGTTCATTTTCATAAATATTGCCCTTTTTAAAATCGTCACACAAAAAAGTCATGAAATGTTCAGGTTAGGGAAACGAGATGGCTTTTTGAGAACAAACGATTGCCAAAAAAAAATTCTTGAAGCATGCCCAAGGCTTCATTACTCGTATGGCATATTGCGCTGTCTTCTTTGAATCACGTCTCTCTGATTTCAGCATTTCCTGGCTTTCTACGTGGAGAATATTCAATGAACAAAAAAAATTATAGAAATAATACCTAAACAATAATTTATCTTAAAATTGCTGTTACCCAAAAGATTCAAGAAATCCCTCACAGTATCTTAAAATGTCTTCCTTAAAATATGCTTCAATGAGCTCAGCTTCGCTTCAAAGAAAGGTGGAAATTTTGAACATTTGTTGCAAGTATGTTTTAAAAAAAAATTCTACAATATATTAAAAGTACTTTGCATCATGAGCATAAAAATAATTATTTTAAAGTTCTTTTCTTAATAATAAATTTACGAATCGTCTATACTGGAGCTTTTTTGTACACCCAGTTTTTCTAGGAGATTCTACTGATAAAACTCTTAAGCCCTCATCGAAAATTGAACAATTTTGAACAAAATGGGTACATAAGGATGATCATATCGAACGATAGACCTCTACTTAGGCCCCTTGTACATAACTGTGCAAAGCTTGTAGAATCAATAGCGGCTGTAAAGTTAAAAATAAATAAATAAGGATTCTGGTGGGCCAAGGTACATGAATGCGGGACAAAAAGAGGAAATATGCATTAAGCACAAGCAATTCCACTGACGTTGTCCATCATATAACATGTTGCAATCATTTTAAATACTACCTGTGATATCCTCTACCATTTCACGATGCTTGGGCTAGAGCATGGTTGTACCTCATGTTGTCCTTTAAGATATCTCCTTAGGTCAACCCTCTTCCCACCCCAGCATCAACAAAGTCTTCAGTTGACATTAACGGGGATCTTTCTTAAACATGCAGAAGCCACCATTATTTCTCATGCCGATCTTTGCAGGAAAAAACAGGATTCTAACCCACAGTTTGACTTGATCGTTGCGACCATGACCACAATCTATCACGGTCCTTATAATATATAACAATAAACAATCTTATTTGCATGCTTTTATTAAATGAACACCTAAAATTATGAGAGATGGAAATTGATTATTTTTGGCCATCTTTCTACTTAAGATCTACAAAGTAAAAAACATACGAAAAAAACTCATAGGAGTGCTTAGGTTTTTATAAATGTTGCAACATCTATAACAAGTTAGGTTAGCTCAAAGTAAATGGAAAAATCATATAAAATAACAACAGGTACGTATAATAGGTAAATAATAGGTAACTAGTTTACTGTATTACTGGCATCATATGAAGAAATAGGTAACGTTTTATTCAAAGCATCACTTTTATTTTCTACAGACATTTTTCAACATCAATATATACTCAAATTTACAAAAAACAAATACTTTTTACCTCATCCAAATAAATTCCATCTTTCTCTCGTTTTTTGTCATCTAGTATTTCTTAAAACAAAAATTATTTGTTATTGCCAATATATATTTCTATTCTTTTTTTTAAATTTATATATTTTTTTTAATTCTTAGTACATCACTGCAGGTATGGTTATTATCTTTCTTCATGTTCTATTACAAATTAAGCTTTGTATTTCAATTGTCCGTCATATTCTTTTGTCTTCAAATACAGAAACTGTTTGATTCGAAGAATGGGTGTTGTCATTTTTTTCATCTACTACAAAGTATGTACTATATATAATGCTCTAAATGCTAAATAATTCAATTGCAGTTATTGTAATTATTTTATAAATATTTTCATAATCCAAATCCATCTTCTGTCATATAAACTGCGACTAATTCATTTATAAATTGAAATCGTAGCACGTGTCACTCGGCTTGAAGTTATGAATCACCACTTTCAAAATCAAAAATAAAGTATAAAAATGGGTGTTATAATGAAGAAAGTAAATAAAAATAAGATTTTAAGACAGAATATATGGTCTAAGTATTTCTTAAATCAAACATAAATCTCTGGTGTATAATAAAAGACTTATGTATTAAGAATTTATCCAAAAAAAAAAAAAATGTCTTCTTAAGTCTATTTATACTTGTCTTTTTATTAGAACATTAAATATTATTGCTTATTTTTCTTAACAAAAATGACGTAATATTGTTGAAGGGCATATTTCAGTGCACGTGCCACGCTCAAATACAGAAAAAAAATTAATGAAAAAACATTTTTGGTATACTTTTTAATAATTAATATCTATACAAAATAACAGCTTCTTATTATAGTAAAAAATCGTATCCTTTTTCACCTAAACCTGTTTTTGAAATTCACACATATGTTTATTGTGTATTTTGTTCTATTCTATCTAGTTTTAATATCACATTTTTATTCTATTCTATCGATTCAAAATAACTATTTATATTTTTTTATAATACTTTACTCAAAATATGTGTATGTACTTATATTATACACAAAAATTTGCTTATTTTAATTATAACTCTTTTTAAAAAGTTAGAGCGCTTTCATCGTTATAACTTTTTTTTCTTGCTTTCCGTAACGTATGAAAGTGGTATAAAGAAAATCAGACTTTAAAGTATTCCTTGTTTAATTGATACGCAAAAGAATAAACGTTTCTCTCCATACATTAAGAGTATTCGTAATAAAATATATTCAAATCTGCCTAGTATTTCTTTTTATTTCTTTTTCATCTTGATAGCGGGAAAGATGGAACGTTTCTTTGAACTCTATCTGGAAAAGTCAATTTCATCTTATACTGTGAAACATTCTTCTTCTTTCCGATGTGCTACAGCCTACTACAAGCCAAAGACGACTCAATAAGCTCCTCCAACGCTATGGTCCTGCAACGACTTATCTACTTCCGTGTAGTTAATCCATTTCGTATGGGCTTTCCTCTTTTTCTGATGCACTCAATTTTTACAAAGATCACTTTTTAACAGGGTCTCCCATCTACAATAACTATATCCAAGCTATCTGATTTGATAAAATTTAATAACTCGGGCAATACGATGTGTCGCTACTAAATAATGAAACTGACGCTGTAAACATTTTAATTTTGATTTCATATGTATTTACTAATTATCACTTTCAATACACACTACTCATCTATCCTCATCTATCCATTCACTTCCATATAATATTAAACATCTTTTAAAGATTTTTTTTAAATTTATCATTATAATCAACTTTAATAGCATAGACTTTAGCAAATTTTATAAACTATGAAAATATTTGCTAGCTTTATCTAATCTATTGTCAATAATATAAAACACCAGTAACAGAAAAATAATGGGAACAGTAAACAAATGTATTAGAGGGTAGAACAAACGGTATAGGAACCAAATATATATAAATATACACCCGTAATTGGATTTCTTTTATAGCAATTATTACGTCTTATTAAGTGATCATCACGAAAACTTTCTATTACTTCTATGTAATCAAGGAATCTTCTAAAAATCAAGAGTATAATTTTGCCAATAGACTTTTGTACAAATATTGTGCCAGAAAACGGTTTATAAATAATCTTAAGAAAATAATAAATAATATGTAATTTTATCATTGTAAAAAAATAGTACATTTAAATACTAGTTTTTTTGCTTTCTTTTTTATTGATAATATCATTAGGGATAAAATATTTCCTTTGAGAGTTTACATACAATAATTTAATATCCTCATGGAAGTTGGATACAGGATTTTTTATGAGAAATAGGTGCTTTCATAAGCAATCCTCTCAGACGATTACTTCTTTAGGTGAATATAGAATTGGCAACCCCGAGGTTCCCGAAAAATAAATCATTTCTCTCAAAGGATTTGCAATCTTTGGTAAATACGGGTGACGCACCCCTGAATGCCTTAGCGATTTTTCTTTATTTTCACTCCCTCTCCTTATAAGGCCCTCCCTTTTTTTCTTTCTTTTTTACACTTACGGTGTTTTATCTAGATCATGGGTATAAATTTTTTTCGTAAATTTAAAAATAATTGGTTCAACATAACCAAATGTAGCCTTACCTCCAATAAAACCAACCAACCAATCAACTTCAAACTTAAATAATGAAACAACAATTGTGAGATTTTTTACGAATAAATTTAAGACTGGTCATTTTAAGCATTACGTTTGTTAAAGAATGTTGTTTTACGTACAATTTTAATTATTTAATGCTTATTTTAGCTTTACTAAATTTGATAAAACTAATTCAAAGTTTATACGTAACTTTATCGTTCAAAAATTATTTGAATAAAATATTTTTGACAAATTTAATCGTTGTACAAATTCGAAATAGCATTTTTTTTATCACCTTACTAGAAATTGTTAAGAAGAAGAATATTAGGTAATAAAATCTCATATAAAAGTAACTTTTCATCTCTCCATTCTATAAAAATTTTCTTTGAAATTATAAACGTTATCAGTGGTAAACAAGAAAGTCATTTAGTCTTTAGAACGATCCAAAGATTCTCAAAGTGAATCAAAGCAAAAATTTTATTCCTCAAGTATTTGACGCGTAAATGTTGAAAAAATAAACTTTATTATATATTAAAAAAAACACTCCATAAAAATATTTCGTGATGTAATAAATTTTGTGAGATCTATATTTTGGTCTGAAGTACGAAGTCTAATTGCTTAAAGTAGTAGCTGTCGTAAAATTTTATTTTCCAAGGTTTGGATTTAATGACCTTATTGCTCAAACCTCTGTTTTTAGTTTGATTATTTGACATTGTTGAAAACAGAATTAGATTTTAAACTAAGATTGTTAACAATGAAACTTCTGTTGTTTAAATTTATGAAGGCCATTATATTGGCGAAGAATTACATTTTATAAAACAATTTAAAAAACAAAATTCGAGTAGATTCCCAGAATTATTTTTTAAAAAAAACAAAAAGTGGTAGAATGAATTTAAATTTCATTGTATTGTATCAAAAGTAGAATAACGTTTAAAAGTACAAGAGGGATTTCTAAGCTTAAATCAAATATAATTTATGGAATTGTTAAAAGTTTAGTCCGTATTTATTATAATGTGAATCCCAGTAACTCAAATCAGAAGATGTGTGAATCACAATAACACAATACACCGAAATTCTCTTTTATCAACTTATACTCCTCGTTCTGACATAAGACAAGCGATTTTAATATACATGACATTGAATTTTATAAGAAAATCCTTCAAACTTTTCGTGTTAATTTGACTCTAAATATTAACTTTTCATTTAAATAATTCGAAAGAAAATTGTGGGAGAGTTAAAATCAATAAATTGAAAGGCAATTTAAAATAATCTATGCACTTTATTCATGATACATTTTCAAAACATATCCACTTTGTATCCTTCCAATGTTGTTTGTTATTTCAGGACAAAATAATGAACAGCCGGGATGGTTTCAGGAACAAATATTATTTAATACTTTGCACGTTCCACAACACAAGACAGGATACAAAACATATATAAAACATAGATTCATGAACATTCTGCTATCCAAGTCACTCGCTTTCATCGAGCTTGTGCTTCTTCTCGTGCTTACGCATTTAACCAAAAAAACAAGAAAAGCCATCTGGCTACCGTTTAATGATACAAGAAAGGTAGCGCTAAATTACGGTGTTACAACTTTTGAAATGCTTGTAACCAGCTAACTGAACTGTTTCAAAGTAATACGTGATGGCACCAATATCCACACTTTTTTTTTTTAATTTTTAAAAATATGACAAAAAGTAATATCTTAAGCCGTTATAAATTTATTACGTGATACAAAATTGAACTCCTTTAAAAAGCAATGGTTATCACTTGTTGGTAAATTATTGTAAAATAATTTAAGAATTCATAATTCCCCAAATACTTTCTTAAATAAATTCCTATTAAAATATAATTTCAGTTTTCGTTTGCACGCTTGTATCAAAAGTAGCAAAAGTTTTCCGTTTCTAAAATATATAAGTTACAAAAATAGCATATCTCAGCATAAAATACTAATATATCTGCAAACGTGTGCCAATATGTGGTAGAATATATAAGATGATTGAATTTATATTTATATTAATAGCGAAAGATTCAATGAAAAAATATTTGTTAATGCTGCTTATCACTTAGCTGAAAAATCTAAGGAAGAGAAAATAAGGAGAAAAACGAGCCAAACTATGTAAATATTCTCAGAGATAGCATTGTAAGAAAATCTAATGGTAATCATTTATATTCCTTATTCATCTTTTTATTATTAAGTAAATTTTGCGCATGTATATGATGCATATTAAATTAGTTTTTACTAATTTAATATATTAATGTATGTAGAACAGTGGGTGATGAGATTGTACATCCCGAAACTCTAAGATCGTTTCCTCTTACGCAAAGGGTTGGTTGTCTAGGGGGGGGGGGGTAATTCCATTACGGGATTTTACTAAGATTTTGTAGGCTCAACTTGTTTTACTTCGTTTAATATTTGAAGAGATGAGGATATTTACACATTGAACTATATACAGGTTATCTCTATTAAGAGTAAACAGTTCTTCCGAGACAGATAGATGGCTGTCTAATTAACTTTATCCCATATCGGCGATGGGCGTGAGAACCCGTTCAGGCGTTCGGAACATACTTCCGACGCGGGTAATGCGAAGGAGAAGAGAAGCGGAAAGTGGAGGAAAGAGAGCGAGAACGAAATGTCGCTCAGTTTTGTTCGGGAATAGGTGGCGCTGCATGAGCTATCACATGACGCTGATTCGTGGTGCCATCTATCGAGTATCTGAGGAATTGGTTTTACAGCACATTGGAAAATCCTACATGTATAATGCATTAACTCTTTCTCTCTCTCTCTCTCACACACACACACATACACACATAATAGTTATAATAGTTTACCTGATTTCCAACGAATTAATGTCTGTATAAAGTCATTCATTGTCAAACAATATCGTTTCATTCAATAAAGCGTGCAGGTGTGTGTGTGCGTTTAGTCACTTTTTGATATAATTATCCCTTTTATAAATAACAGTTTCTTCTTCTGTATACATTATTGTATATGTTGTAAATTATTTTGGATAGTCTATATTACTTCGAATTGGTAATATCAGATTATCTTATTGCGCTACGTATTGTGCAAAATATTTCGTACAGAAAAACTTGACTTCTTAACAGAGATAGAGCGTGCTCTTGCACGCAGAAATTCTGGATAATTTAAGTCTCATGTTTTGCTACATATTCGTCTGACATTTTTATTATTATTCTATTAATTGTTATATTTATAACTGTTTCCGTAACTGTAATGAGATAAAAATTTAATATCAAGCTCGAATTCTCAGGCATATAGTAAGTTGTATTATTGTCGGTCTTAAGAACTGTAATATAGGTGTAAATTATATTTTGAAAACGGACTCTCTTGAATTAATTTATTTTCCCAGTTCCTCTTCTTCGGTTATAAAATAATAAAATAGGATTTCTTTTAGTACCTCTGTCATGTGATGCGGATATGGATTAATCAGAGTTCAAATTACCATTAATGTAGTTGTAGGCTAAACAAACTTAAGAGTAGGGGTCTCAGGACTCTTAACGCTTGTCCATGTATCGAAAAAAATATCATTTTTCAAAACAATATAATTTACCAAAGAAACAAAGCAGAATATTGAAACTTTTACCAAATAATATTCATATTTATTTACATTTGTTCGCATATTTTCATAATATTTAAAGGAATTCTTAAAAAGTTATAATAAAAAATATATTGGAAATTTTTTCAAAATTAAGAAAATCTATATTTTGCTGCGCGCATGATTCTGAAGTATATTATTGATTAAAATTTACAAAATTGATGTTACCTTATAAAGAAAAGTTCACTTTCAAAGTTATACAAACTTTTAAAGAAATTTAAAGGAAAATAAAACTTTTTTTAATACAATTTTTAAAAAAAATATGAAATTTTAAGAAAAAATCCAATTAAAATTCCCATAAAAGATTTTCTGTCAATAATTTGTTTAAAATTTGATGTATAAGTCATAAAAAAACCTATTTTGAACATGTACATAAAATTTCATATTGATATCTTAAATGGTATCCGAGAAATCCTGCGCGCAAGTTAAAAATTTTTGTTCTGAGAAAAATGAAATTAAAGTTGAAAAATAACAATAAAAGAATACAAATAAAAGCTCAGTTTTTTCTCGATAACTCTGGGAATTTTCAAAGTATCGTTATAAGTTTGGTACCAAAATGTTCAGAACAGAAGAGGCTCTTACATATATGTTTTTCAAAAAATCAAAAATTTTGAGTTTTAAGGGTCCTGAGACCCCTTAAGAGTAGTTACTATAAAAATTTTCGCATATTTTATTTACTTGGTTTTATCTCTAGATATTACAATAATTATTTAATAACTTTTCTTTCATTTTGCAAAACATTCTTAAATTTTACTCCAATTTGAAATTTTTTAAATCCTTAAGACTGTCTTTGCTTGAAAATTCAAGAATAAATTACAATTTTAGAAAATATTTTTTCTAGATAAAAATTGTTTCAATTTTAATACACGTTTTTATGTATTAATATACATGTTAAGGTTAAAATAAAAAATTCCGGTCCGTATTAATAATAACTAGATATTATTAATGACTACCGTTATTAATCGCATTGACGGTAATATATGTATACAATTGTCTTACAAAACTTTGAAAATTTAGGAATTTTTTATAAATACGTAATGTTTCACTTTAACATGATGTAAAGTGAAAATTCCATTCACCATTACGGTAATGGTAGACGCAAAATATGGAATCCATGTTTATTACAGAACAAACGGAACGGACTTTTAAAACAATGGGTTGCACAACAAAATGTTTAACATTTTGCATACAAATGATGGTTTAAAGTATAATATAAATATTTTTTGATTTATCTATTTCAAAATAAGCTCTAAATTTACGACCTATTCTTTAACATTAGGAGAATACAGTTTGGAATGTGACATCTAATCATCCTCCTACAACAAAATAAAAAAATATTCTTTTTTATAAGAATAATACAACTAACAGTTTCAATAAAGTATTAATCAAAATTTCATTTACTGTTATTCTATGAAAATCTTGAATAAAACGAATTCCTAAGAACCAGTCCTTCAACATTTACAAAAAAAAATTGAAGGGTTGTAAAAATACATTGTAAGTTGAAATGTGAATGCTTAGTAGGAAAAGGTCAAAAACAGATTATAGTCTTTCATTTCTACTGCACGTGAATTGAATCATTCTTTTTATAGTTATTTTTCTTTAAGCGCCAGGCTGAGTACGTAGAAGTGAATACATGCTTAAAATAGTAGCCATAAATTTATGAAAAGAGTAACCTTGAAGGAAATTTTACCAATTGATCAGTATAAGCATTCGATATAAATAAAGAAGACAATTTTACATAAATTGAATTTGAAAGGCCAGAAGAAAGAAACGAAGTCTAATATCTTATAATGCTGATACATTTTGAAAATTGATTCGAATTTAAATAGACTTTTACTGGATAGAAGGATCGTTTAGTAGACATTATCCACATATTTTTCGTTTTCCGAAGCACTTTAAATTTTTCACTTATAAAGATTTGGTTAGCATTCAATTGTATTTTCAGATTTGTGTGTTACTTTTTTTAAAAAGTCTTCGCAGTTCAACTAATATATATATATTTTATTTTTTGGGATAAATATTCCCTTAAAAACTTTAAATAAGTTTAACTTTAAATAAGTTTAATAAATAAGAGAGAGACGTAATTACGTTATTTACATGCATTGGAGTTTTAAGTATTGTTTTTGCATTTAAACGTATTAACTGGTCCTATCTTTTCTCTCATGCATGACTGCGGTAGCCCAATGATCGTGGTCGCGAACATGTCGAATCGTATGTTCGAGACCTGATGCCACCAAAAGACCCGTCGTGTAGGAAGCTGATTTACCACAAATCTGGTCGAGGTCCCAAATCCTCCCATTGGCATGGTGTGGACATTTGGAGAGGGATGTACAGCTAAGGTTTGGCCCTCATCACTTGACCGAGGTCCGTCACGAAAAGCTCTCATGTTGCTTCTCAGTATTACATTAACAAACACAGTGGCTCTCATCTCATGCACCCTCCTATTCAATACATAGACAGCAGCTAATAGTAGTCCAAGGAACCTTCATCCAACAGCCAATTGCAATTCAGATTTTGATCTCATAAAACAGCTCTCCAAATCTTCACAAAGAGCAATATGATCATACTTCAGCATACACCACCAGCAACCAACGGGAACTCTCTACTTCAGCATCTCATCCAATAGAAACTCTTTATCTCAGAACTCACTCTATAAAAACCTCCATTTTTCCAAAGGAACTTTGCAGAACATCAGATTCGGGCGAGAAGAGTGCTCCGTGATCTAGGCTTAGGTGACCAGATTTTAACATTCGAAAAGGAGACACCGTTGACGGGGGGGGCGGGCCCATTCTTGATTAAAAATTTGGTACCCAAAAGGTACCTACTTTTAGAACCTAAATTAATTACAAACATAAATCATCTGAATAGCTTATTTTTTTACATCAATTGTGAAACTAACACTAGCACGCAGTACGATGAGTATCATAAGAGAGACAGTTACAAAATTCAATATGCGAAGGCGTTACTTCGTGGACGACCAACAAACTCTTTATATCCTGACCCTTCTCCCATGTAAAATTCCCCTCCGTTTCCAATTTTTGTATAAGATATAATTCCTTTGCAACAACGTTCCAAATGATGCTAGATCGCTAGAGAAACATGTTGCCATAAGAATAAAATCTATGGAAGTGTACAAAGTGTTCTCTCTTCATTTTACGGCTACAAAATGTTTTCGTCGCTGCCAATGCCGAAAAATGCCACTGTTCATTAAGTCCAAACAATGGTGGTCGCATTCAAGCAACTAATCAAGGCGAACTTTGATAAGCAGTTCCTGATAATCAGTTCTCAACAATTATTTTTATTATTAAAGTTTAGCATTATAAACTTTACAAAAATAATATAAAGTTCATATCCTGGTGAAATAGCTACATGGAAGCCGAAAACCGTGTAATCCCTTCCCGTTCTCAAGCTGTTCCCTTGCTTCTCGCGCATTCTTTCTAAAAATCGGGACTTTCTTAAGACCCCGCATCCCAAGACATAAATTGTTAAAAATGGGGACTTCTGGTCATCTTACTCTAGGCGCTTGTGGAAGACAATGTCATTGTCTCTTCTCATTCTCTCTCATGCTATTTTTCTCTCCTTAATACACTTTTTTTCGTACTCTCATGTACTTTCTTACTCTCTTTCTCTCTCTCTCTCTCTCTCTCACACACACACTTATGCTCCATCATATTCTAACATATATTCTGTGTTAACAAACTTACTAAATAGATTTGCTTGATATAGCTTGCTGAATTAAGATGATAAAAAAAAAGAACTTAAATAGGTTTGTTTGCGTAAGCAATGCCTTCCCGAAAATAAATTTAACACACAAAGATGACAAAAGTACATACATTGAACCGGAAACTCATTTCACTGAAGTGATCTTTCAGAATAAAAAAGAAATCACTTTAAACATGTTGAACATAACAGAACCATGGGAAATACGTTTATTTTACGTGATATATAAACAACCTCTTCCGAATCGAAGAAGCACTTCTTGATCTTAGAAAAGGAAAAGCAACACAATAGTTGCATCATTCAGAAAGAAAATTTAGATTCTTTTTTATCTCCGAAATTCTCTTGGCCCGCCAGGCATTCGATTTAGATCCTTGGAAATATGCAGAGTTCGATTTCGAATATTTTTTTGAAGGAATCCTCGAGGGAAATCCGGATAGATGTCAATAACTTAGAAGACAGGAAATAAAATATCGAAACTACCACATCCAAAAAATTTTTTACTACTTTCTTTTGCTTAAAATAGAGTTGTTGTGTTTTTTTCTGGTTCTCTTGAACGCTACACCGGAAACATTTTTTTTTTTTGATAACATTTCCGTGAAAAACTTCAGCCATAACATAGTCGTAGAAGAAGAAATGTGAATCATCTACAATGCACAGCCATTTTTTTTAAAAAAAATGTGTTTGCTTGGAAACTACAAAACCGGTTATGAGAAAAAATGAAAGCACAATTTTGAAATAGGTTTTTTTTTCTTAATATAATTGCTCGAAACTGTTATCATTTTCCGAATTTTAAAATGTAACTTAATACTTATATAAAGCAAATAAGTTCTTTTAGTTTACTAAAATGTAGTTATTTTACAGTATGTTTTTTGAAATTTTTTTCTCAGAATTTTTTAGAATAATTACTTTAAAAATATTCTAAATAATTAGTAATATGTATAATAATCATTTTAAGACAAATTTAAGAATATCTTATATTGAAGATCAACGAGAAGTTGCTTAAAAACATATTTTATAATAAACTAATATAATTTTAAGAAATTGCTTTAGTCATTTTTTGATCATTGATTGTTTATTCAAGATCGAGCTACGGGCTCGAGTCCGGTTTTATTTAAGATTCTTCTTGCCAAATAGGGGGGGTTGCTGATCATTAAATGGAATTAGACTTCAAAATCCTCCTATGTTGTGAAGTGGAAATAAGAGGAAGCAGACATAGCTAGAGTATCATTCTTGGCATTCAAATGTGGTTTGAAATAACGAAGCAAGCTTTCAACAGACATCCTGCCGTCGCTATTTATCCCTGGTAGCTGAATAGTCATGGTCGAGAGCTCACGACCGGCGTTGTTTCGAGTCGAGTCGTGGTTCGATACGATCTTGCACCTTGCATATTTTTCCTCTTTAAAAAAACGAATGATCCCTTTAAGGGACATCACTTTCTTCCTGACGGTAAGGTGAAAGGGGGCATTAAAACCTAGTGATGACAACTGCCACCGGAAATCCTCATCGATGCGATGGCACAAGTGCATTCATAGGTATAGTAACTATCTCAAAAATTGACCAATGCACTATCACATTCGAAGAACTTTTAAGAAAAGCAACATTGAACAAAAAGAAATTCAGAGCCTTTTTGCAGAGGATGAAATACTTTGATATTTACTTATTTGAAAACAATTGCTTTTTTTTTTAAAAGGGATAGCGTGGCTTTTGTTGCCCTATATCCCTCATCAATCGAAAATCGAATAGTACAATGTATAAAAAAGCACGTAGCTTTCATCTATAGCAAAGATTTCAAAAATCGAGTAACGGTTTTTTAAAAAAAAGTTATTGTTATGGTGGCATTAATTTTCAAACAATCCTCGTAACAGGTTTAATTTTGAAATTTTCGAAACTTCGTTCGTTTCAATTTCTTAACAAAGAATTTTCTTATGTAACTATCAACTTTCATACCTTTATTCACCTTTTTTTTGTTATTGTTGTTGACGGTACGCTTTTTCCATTTAATTTTAGTGTACTTATTTGAAGTATCGAATAAAATTCAAAATTAATTTCGAATCTTATTTTGTTCAAATTGGGGAATATTATTATTCTATTTTCCGAAGCAATATAGTATTCAGTATTCTTTCACGCGCACACACATAAGCTGATTAGCTTTCATTTATTTATTTTCGATGTCTTACAAATGAGGGCTCTATTCCAAACTTCTGTTACATGTGTTTGTATGCATAAATATTTCATCTGGACGAAAGAAACCTTGTTTCACTAATTATACTTTCTTATTATTCTACCACAATAATAGTGATCCTATTTGGCTTCAAAACAAATTAAAAGAAAGATTTTCCAGTCAAACAAAATATATTCGTAAAAGATAAGTTCATTTTATTGGAAACTCTAAAAGTCAATTTACACACGAAACTCTTCATTGAAACAAATTACTCTACCAAAAGCTTTTATAATGAGTGCAAAGGATATACGAAATTATTCGTGAAAACTTAATTTGCACCCGCATTTCTATTCAAGTCTGGCTTCATTTGTGTTTGAAATTGAATTCCTATTATTCGCTTGCTTATATCACGCATTTGTTGTTGTTGTTGCTCATATATTTGTGATAGTAAATTATCCTTAATTTATTATCACAAATATATGTTTGATATGATTTTGAAATTTTTAATTTGTTTTTGGTAAATTTATACCCAAATAATTCTTAACAGATATTATATTGAGTAATTATTTTAAATATGATGCAGAGACGATTTTCCTGTTTCATCATTTGTGTATGATAAAAACGATATTTATTAAAAACGAATAGCATAACATTTTTTTTTTCGAAGTATGGTAACAAAGATTGTATTTTTAATATCTGATTTATTTAAATGAGTCGTTCGAAGATTTGAATAAAGTGACGATGTGCTTTAAAAGAGTGTTAGTTGCAATTATTTTTTAGAAACCACCGAACAGGTTTATTAAGAATTTTCCTGATACACAGCAAAATGTTCTAATCAATCTAAGACTTCATTTATTTAGAACATTTTGCTGCAAATGCATAACAGTATTGGCAGAAATTAAATAAATGGATTAATTGATTGATTGCTTATTAATGTTGCTCTCACAACACTGGGGGTGAGGGGTATTGGTGATGAACTTCGTGATTTTTAAGCTTCGTGATGAGGACGACACCTGAGCTAGAACCACACTCTCCAAACCTCCACGTCATCCCAATGTTAGAATACAATCCTCGACAGATTTAACATTCCTCAACTCCTCAACTCCACAGGTCTTTAGAGAAATCAGGATTCAAATCCGACTAGGTGGAAACATTGTCGGTTACATGCCCGTAACCGTTGCCACTCGGTTACCGCGACCACTTTTATTTATTAAGCGAAAGTTAATCTTGTGCATTATCAGAGAAATAAAAATCTTTTCACTTAAACAGTCTTATGAATAATTTGAATCAAGTTTGCTAGGTCAATTTTTTTTCTGATATATCGGAGCTTGTTATAAGAGGGTCAAAGGTTGAGCACATTGATTCGCTCATTTTTTTATTAAAAAAAAAACTGAAAAACCTGTTACACCATCGCATTTAATAAGAAAACAGTATGAATAATGATTAATTCAAATGATTTTGTATTAGAGACTATATATATACTGAATATACAAAATCCATTGCGTGAGATTTGAAAGTAGCAATTTTGGAATTCAACTGTAAGCCATGGGATGGAAAATGCAGAGAACTTCAGCAAATTCAGTAGTTTGTAAGAAATTGAAATTTCGGAAACTGATTTCAAGGTTTTCTTTAAAACTGTGTTTCACGTTTTTTCCTTTAATAATACACGAAAAAGGAGGTTATTAAAAAAACCAAAAGTTTAAAGAACCACATAACCGAAAATTAAAATCTCACAATTATTTAAGAATCTGTCTAATTTGACTCTATCTTAAGCAATTTCTTAGTTTAGTTTAGTTTTTATTAACGTCGCACTAGAAGCATTGGTGACGGACCTCGTAATTTTGAACCACGGTCAAGTGACGAGGACGACACCTGAGCTGGCACCCCCTCTCCTAACATCCACACCACTCCAACGGGAGGACTTTGGGTCCCGATCAGATTTAACGTGCATCAGCCCCGGCTACACGGCGAGTCTTTGGAAGCCAAGGATCGAACCCGCGACTGAACGAAAACCGCCGGCCGCTTGTCCACGACCTTGACCACTAGGCTACCGCGGCCCTAAGCAATTTCTTGATCTTCATACATCTTTCTTATATTTGCATTGATCTTCGTACACATAAATTCAAATGCATACGAAGTGGTTAAAAAAGTACGTGTTTTTACGACAAATTGTGTTACCAAGATAAGTTTATCCTACCATTATGGGCTGTTATCTGTTGAACGGGTGGCCGCAGTAGACTAGCAGTCATAGTCGCGGATTCGCGGCCGACGGTTTCCGTCGAGTTGCAGTTTCGAACCTTGATGCCACTAAAAACCCGTCGTGTAGCTGGGGCTGATGCATACGAAATCTGTCGGGGCCCAAAGTCCTCGCGTTGACGTGATGTGGAAGTTAGGAGAGGAGGTGCCATTTCAGGTGTCGTTCTCGTCGCTTGATCGAAATTCAATACTTCTCGGTCCGTCACCGATAGCCCTCCTGTTGCTTCTGGTGCGACGTTGATAAAATCAAACCAAATATCTGTTAAATGATGCCAAAACAAATTTGATACGGATTCATATGTTATTTTTACTTCAGCCTTCATTTACTACCAAATAAAAATTTAATTAATACCACCTCGAGGTAACGTCATCAATTTTCTTCGTTTACCGTCGATAAGACTTGGATTCATTTTAATATTATTTATATCGACTACTTTTTGGGAGGCGAAGGTCGCCATACTCAAGGACTTCGTATTAAAAGGAAAAAGGAGGAATGAACAATGCTATAGTGAATTACTCTATTTCCCATTCCTAACACGGGGGTTTCCTGAACATCCCTCGAATTTCTTGTTGGTTGATTGATTGGTTTTCTTATTAACGTCGCACTAGAAGCAACACGAGGACTATTAGTGATGGACATTGTAATTTTGAACCTTGGTCAAGTGACGATGATGACAGATTCAGGGTTATAAACTAATATAGTTTTTTTTAACAAATGTTTGGCACGGCATAGCCTCATTTGGTTCTTGCGCCATAAAACCGCACTGTCATTCACTCACTCACAGGATTACTCAAAATGAATCAACCGACTTCAAAAGGCTATATTTTCGAAATAAATGACACAGAATGATAAGAAGTATAGGAATGCAAGAGGTAAATAGTGCAGTTTCATTTACAAATGTTCTATATAATTTCCTTTAGTTAAAAGTATAATATCGGTTTCAAATATCTGCCAAAGACATTGTAAAGTATCGGTGATAATTCATTGTACAGATGCAGGAATCCGTTGTTTAAGTTACATGAATTTGTAAGTAATGGCTTCATCTTTTACAAACTCCGAAAAGAAGAAATCGCATGGGGCTATATCAGGTGATATGAGGGACCAACTGTGTAACATCAAGTCATCTCGTCCACTGCGTACGATCCAACTGCGAGGTAGCTCCACAAAAGCTTCTAAAATTTTTTTCATAAAACAGCTTCACGAAGAATACACGAGGGTCATCTAGTGTGTGTGTGTGTGTGTGTGTGTGTGTGTGTGTGCGTGCGTGTGCGTGTGCGTGCGCGTGCGCGCGTGCGTGCTGTGTGTGCGCGTGTGTGTGTGTGTGTGTGTGTGTGTGTGTGTGTGTGTGTGTGTGTGTGTGTGTGTGTGTGTGTGTGTGTGTGTGTGTGTGTGTGTTGCACGATTTCACAACTCTATTCTATGGTACTCAAAAGAAAAATACTTACTCATACAAATTTCTTTAACTCTCGAAATTATTAACCTCTGCAGAAAAAGGGATCATCACACTTCAGACTGACAAGATTAACTTTAACCTAATATAGTAACTCCTTCAAACAAGACAGACTCCATTAGAACTTACTGAATGGAACTGATAAATGAGTCTTGACATCGCAGTTTCATTCGTTCTGGATTATTGAGTTCTCTGAAGATGATTTCTGTACACGTCATTTCTAAAACAAAAAGTTGGCTTTCACCCGAAAACTCCTTTTTTTTTGTAATATCTATTTTGTGTTTCTGTCGTGTAAAATGTTGCTTTAAGTTGATTATATGATTTTATCCTATTTGGAGATGCATCTTAAGAAACGTTCTTCCAGGACGAATTTATATTTCCCAGGAATATGCGTTCTTCATTCGAGTTATTTTTATTTTGTATAGAATTCAGTAAGATCCCTTTTATTATATATTCACTCGAGTAATGTTTCGAAATAATCTAAAGCTCCTTAAAGAAAATAATTTTTTATTTTCTTTTTCTCATTTAAAATATTACAGCTTTTATATAGTATTGCTTTCATTCTTTTAAGTATATAAATCCATTACACCGTGAAATGAGAAATATAGGGTGGATCAAAAGTCATTAGCACATTTTAAAATTTATTATATCAACTAATTGGCGAACGGCAATGCTGTTTTAGTCTACAAAGTCCCCACACTAAAAAGCTTTATTTGAGAAAGTATAAAAAAATAGTTTCGGGTGTTTTTTTTTTTTTTTTTTTGTCCATAGATGGCTCTGTATTACCGTGATATACATGTTTCATTTGAAAAAAAATAGTTTTGACGCTGTTAATCAGCTATGACGTCTTGAGATGCAAGGCGCACAAACATTAAAATATGGTAATTGATATTTTGCAAAATGCGTGCACATATTATGTGCACGCATTTGCAAAAATACTGCTAAATTTCTTATGGTTAGTAAATTCCATTGTCCCTTGGTAGATTTTATATTTTTTCAGTGTCATCTTTGGGTGAAATTTGAAACTGTTTTTTTATTTGCACACAAAAAGTTTTCATCGAAGGAAGCATTTTAGTTCAAACTGCGCTTTTGCTAGCCAATGAACTGATTGATTAGATAATTGATTTTATATTAAATTTTCAAATATCTCAGGGACTGTCCTGTACTTTACTTTATATTTGTCACTTAATCTAAATGCAAAAAATTTAATCTAAATGCAAAAAAATGCAAAATTATTTTTCTTTTTTCAGGTTGCAAGGCAATATTTTTTTCGGTTTCATTTTCAGGTCGCCAACAGCCTGGGTTGCTTCTATACAAAGTTATTAAGTCATTCTAGACAATTTCTTTTCTATTATTAGATTGTTTTTTACTCGTTATTTATTAACTGATATAAATAAGTTAACACTTTGTTACTTACGCAAATTTTTAAAGCGAAGTTTTGTCTATCTGGAACCATAAAATTATCTTCAGATTTATATTATTTGTAAAATAAAGGTCAATTCTAAGACATTATCATTCTAATACAAAATTGCATATATATCTAGTGCACCGTTGATGGAATAGTTTGGATTGATCGTTTATTGATGTCGCACTTGGAAGCAACACGAGGGCTGTTAGCAACGAATCTCGTCAAGTGACGAGGATGGCACTTGAGCAAACACTCCCTCTTCGAACTTCCACATCACACCAATAGACTAGTTTGGAACTTTTGCCGTAATAGTGTTCAGATACCAAATATATAAAACAGCATTTGAATGCCTCACATTCAAAAAGAGCCCCCTATGATCAATTTGTTAGGTTTTATTACTAACCAAAACCAAATTTATAAGTTTTATTGATTTTAAAGCATTTTAATTCAATATGTGAAGTGAGCAATTGTGTACTGCTCTTTATAGTTAAGTTTCTAAATCTTATAAAGCAAAGATTGGGAAACTACGGCGCACACAGGGCAGATCTGGTCTGCTGTCTGTTTTTATCCGGCCTGCAGATAAAAATTGTTTTTATATGAAAACATAACAACAAAAAAATTAAAACCACAATTACGTTTTTCATATCTTGATGCGAGTCCAAAAGATCTCCATATTTTAAAATTCATTTGGCCGTGTAACTGAGGAATTTCTGTCAAATCTTATTTAAAAGTGATTGATCCGCAAAATGATGATATACATCTTTCGGAAGATAATACGGTCAATTAAAGTAATGTTCTAATGGATTTATATCTGGATGTAATGACCAAAATGTTAAAAGACATTTTTGAAAATGAAGTGCTGTAACCGACGTTCTTATGCCTTAACTGCTTTAACGCAAAAGAAATCAACAACATCTAGGGGTAAATTACTATATTTTTAATGTCATAAAACATCACAGTTACAAGGACGGAATTAAAACAATTAACAGTAACATTTAGAAGGAAAGAAGTTTATCACAAGTAAACTTAAACATAGTCCAGGATTGCACAGTGACAGAGGAGACCTTACTCCACGAAATCCCAGCTTTCTCTGGCAAAAATTACTAGACGACAAGGCCACACCCTAACTTTAAGGATTTTTCCCATCGTGTGGCGCCATCTATAGTCTCGTTTTGAAATTAGTGTGTTACAGTGCTTAAAAATCACTATTAACAAATGACCATTCGGAAAAAGCGTTACTGAAAGGAGGTATTAATTTTGCATTCCAGTATAATTAAATATTATTTCAAAAAAAATTGCATTTATCATGTCTATAAAAATTTTAACCAATTCTATAGTACACATATTTATAAAGAAAGATATTTTTTTGTGTCTGCATGAGTATATGAATATTATGCTCAGAAATAACACTTCCTAATGAAAGAAAAACTGAATCTGTTTTTTATTGTTGTTGCTGTATGAGTAACTAGCAATGCCCAAATAAAATATCTTCGAAATTGCTTCCTGACCAACCAAGCCTAAATATTTTTCGATCTCCCCCTTCCTAAAAAAAGTTGGATGACTCCTGATTTAAACTAAGCCTTCGAATTCCTATCGTGACTAGTAAAAATTTACACTCAATTTTTCTTTATTATCAGGGACTGCCCTACCGGTAATTTGCTAATTTGTGTCTTGAATTCTTACAGGTAATTTTGCATTGTTTTTGAAGGTAATTCAGTAAATTTTCTGTCTATGCTTGAACTTTTTCAAAGATTTAAAAAGAAAATAAGTTTTAAATTAGATAATAATTTTAACAACGACCATATCGATTGTTGTTTGATACAATATTAGCAATACAATCATTGAAAATTGTGTTCGAACAATCCTGTTCTGAAACTGTTAGTTTACATATTGTTGAGAGATATTTCACTCTAAAATTCACGATGGGCAGTCGACAATTAACTAGCCAGAATGTGGTGTAGATTAATGAACTTAAGATGAGTTTGATATATGATATAAAAGAACAACGAATTGTTTATTCATGTATTTTCTGCAACATTTTTTCAATGCTAATATTAGTGAATGAAAATGTAAAGATTAAATAATTTTTAACAATATATATATATATATTGTTACGAATAACAAAAAAAGGATCATTTTTTGGGAAGACTTTACACTTTAGGCACTAAGCGCAAATGTGTAGAAACCTACCTAGGGTTGAACTGCTGGGCTACTTATTGTTAGCGATAACGCAGGGTTATTTTGCAAAAGAAGTCAGTTTACTCTGCTGTTCTACACAAGTAGGTGACCTGCCACTCTCCCCCCTTTATGAATGATTAAGTTATCAAATAATAATGTTTTAATTTAATGCTGTTCTTTAATTAAGACCTGACTCCACACTAAATGATAAAAAAAAAAAAAAAAAAAAAAAACCATAATTATGTTCTAAAAATAAAGTCAAGAATTAACTGTATACTTCTGTTTCATCGCATTGCGCGTGAGGTGTGTTTTTATGCACAATGATTCTTTGAATTTGAAACAGTCACTCAATAATACTAATTATTTAAAAAAAAAAAAACGCCACTATTACGATCGGCCAACTCCGTAACATATATATATATATATATATATATAAGCGGTAACCGAAGGGGAAACACCATAAATGATCAAGAGAAAGCGTTTCGCTGTGTTTTTCATTACATAGTAGGCAAATTTCACTATAAACGTCATCGAACATGTGGGCTGAATGGAGGGATTTCGAGGGAATATAAGGGCAGACCTAAAGTCTGGTAGGGATCATCCCTACATGTTTGAAGCGTGGGAAAAGCTTACTTTGCAGATTTTAAGAGCGCGTGATTGCATAAATTAAATTAAAAAAGAATGGTATCAGGAAATAAGAATGAACGCGTTACTTTTAAATGAGAGAATAGGAAAAATTAGAAATTAAAATATTATTGTGAGAAAATAATAGGAATTAAAGTTAAATCATTACTCATATATATATATATATATATATATATATATATACCCGTAACTCCTTTGGCATTTTTAAATTAATGTGTCGGATTATTACAATGCATTTAATTAATTCGACGAATAATTACATTGCAGAAACTCAATGAAATAATCCGTCTCTGGTACACACACACAAAATAATAAATCGTTGAAAAAGAAATGAACTGTTTTCAACATGAAAATATAAGAAAGGAATATATTCAAATAGTGTACAGGATTTTAATTACTAAACCAATAAGTGTGAAATCTGAAGAGTTTTTCTACGGTGGAGTTATTAGTTCAAAAATTAAATCACAACTAAGAGACCTCAGAGTTTCAGTTGTTTCTTACGTGTTTATTTTTAAAAGATGTTGACCAATAGAACACGTAATTCATTTTATTATTGCTTTTATTAAGAAAAGTAAGTTATCACGTATAAGTTCAACTTATGATTGGTAAAAAAAAAACTGATTAATTTTATTAATATTATTTACGTTCAGAATATACAATTTATTTTCATATACAGGGGGTTTCAATTAAAGTGATCCTATTTAGGCACCTGTAGAACCCGCTCTTTCCATCAGATTTTGATGAAACTTGGTATATACGTTATATGGACCATAGGGAAAAGATTTCTTCAATAAAAAATAGTTCAAATTTTGACCACCAAATAGCACTTTTAAAAAATTCTTTATGCAGATAGTCAAACATATAAATAGACTTTCAATCAGAACCTGAAAATCATTCTACATGCCTTTATGGTCGTTATTCTTACTCTTACATAAGAAATATCAAGCTTTACTGTAAAATTGTTTTATCAAAGTGGAAGCAATAGCTTAGTGGCACTGCCTGAAAATCGTCTTTTAAAGGGATTGCGAAAAGGGCCCAAGTCAAAGAATGGTTTGCAGGAAATGATTAAGAAATTTAAAGAGACTGGCGACTTGGGTGTACTACTAGGAACAGGACGAAAACCGGAAAAACTGTTTAAGAAGTCACTACTTCTGTAGTTGATGAACCTCCAGTTCCAGCTATTCTTCAGCAAGTACTCGATCAGTGTCAAGAAAGCTGGCGATTCCGTACTCGACAATACGAAAAATTTTGCGATCCATTTTAAAATAGCATGAACGTAGTGCAAATGCTGCAACCTCAAAACCACCCAACACGCTCTGATTTTGCTTGAAATATTTGGCAAGAATGGAAGCTGATGATGCGTGGCCTTGAAAAGTTCTATGGTCAGATGAGATGCACTATTCTTTAGATGGAGCCATGAATAATCAAAATTTGTCTCAGATGGGGCGCTTCACCTCCTAATGTCCTGCATCAACAACCACTGTATTCTGATTACGTGACTGTATGGTGCTATTTACTGCTGATTTTATCCGCGGATCGTTTTTCTTTGAAACTCTCGCTCCTTTAGGTCCTAAAACGTGCTCTGTCACAAGTGCACAGTACAGTGAACTCCTTCTACAGCACCGTTTTACATTGGCAATGTTTGCAGACAACTATCTTCATGCAAGATCGAGCAACTCCCCACATTGGGCATTAAATCAAAGAACTGCTTCGAGCTAACTTTGGCGATAATTGTGTAATATCAAGAGTCTTTTTGGATGCCAGTCCTCCTCGTTTACCCAGCTTAAATTCTAGTAATTTTTGGTTGTAGAAATTCCTTACAGGCGGTGTTTATGGAATAGGAATTAGGACTTTATCTGAATTGAAACCCAGTATTACACTCCATGTTGCTGGAATACCTCTAGAGTTTCTTCGCGCTACCATTGAACACGTTATAATGCGTTTCCAACTCGTAATTGATGTTAGTGGAGCACACGTTTAGCACACTCTGTAATTGAATAAATTTTAATGATTCTGCCAGACTTTTTTGTCCTTCATTAGGCACCACAATTCTCCCTGGTAGTCAAAATTTGTACTATTTTATTACAAAAATCGCTTTCCTATAGTCCATATAATTTATATACCAAGTTTCATCAAAATTCAATGGGTAGAACGGATTCTAAAGGGGTCTGAATAGTGTTACTTTAATTATAACCACCCTGTACTTTAGCCACAGTATGTACGAGAATGAAATAAAATAACTTGTTATTATGAACTTTTATTTTATAGTCACTGTTTCAATAATTCTCGGTAATTTACTGGTATAACAGTTTTGTTTGAAAATTTTACTAAATTAATAATAGAAAATCTATTAATTTGCACTCACGAGTTCCTATTATCCAGAGATGGAGAAAACAAATTATCAGGTTTCTATTGTTTTAAAGGAACTTTATGTTTCTATTTTAAAAGATTTTCTTGCATTTTATACATTGGGACCCACACCATAATTATTACCCGGATCTTGGAAATCTCTGAGCCTTGGATATGTACCTTATAATACATTTATCACTAAATTACATCTTAACTGATTTCCATGTATTCCCGACTTATTTCTTCTGGCTTGTTTCTTCTTGTAGCTCTATGTTATAAAGGTGATCCAAATGGTTTATTGTAATAGTAACAGGTGATAAAGCTTAAAAAGACAGGATCTAAAAAAAAAACTAAGAGGTAAATTTTATTGTTAATATGTATTTTATTACAAAGATTTCACATTCTTTTATAAACATAATAATATCTAAAGTTTCCACAAAAAGTGTTTTCAAAAACACTTTATTGAGATTTATATTATGTTGAATGATGCTAATGTTAAATGAATGAGATTTATACATTTGAACAGCTAGTTCTACAGAGTCAACGTCTTCAAAGAAGTTTAACACCTGTTTACTTATTTTGAACTTCATGTCTTTGTCATTCCACTTCTTTACTCACATAAACCACTTTCTAGCTTCGAATTGCAATCAAAATTTGGGTTACAATGAAATATAAAGTACATGTTGGCGATTTTCAAAATAGGTCCCTAAATTATCTTAAGGGTTATCAAAAAATACTAATATGAAGATTAGTGCAAAAAAATGTGCTATAGAATAAAATAGTTATCGAACGAAAAACAAAATGCTGAATTTGGCATACCCCCAAAATTCTATTTTAACCAAGACTCATAAATATATGAGTATTTTCCAAAATTTCTTATTTCGAATCGCTGCTTAGCCACCCAGCTTAACGCCATCTAAAGTAAAGATAGTTTTTCAAGCGTTTCGTTTTTAAAAGGAATTCATATAACACAATCTAAAACTCAGCCACTAAAATTCTTCAAATACTGTCATTAAATAATATATATATATATATATACTCTTGATAACTTCCAAAATTCTCCTCTCAGCTGGACGAAAAAAGATTTAATAGGAAATGAATTAAAATGGAATAAATTATTATAGAAATAAATTGGTTAATTTAATTTAAATAGTTAATTAATATTAATCAACAATCTCTTATCACGGGTGCCATTTTTTCCCAATAAAGTACAGAAGACTTTTAAATTTTCAAAATTTCCTTTGAATCTGCTCTTTAGTTCAAGAGATATTCGGAAAACACTGTGCCGGGAGGGGGGGGGGGGCATGTACTAGATTATATTTTACAGAAGTAGTTGATCAGCAAAACTTAAAACTTTATTTGTTGTTATGTTAAAACCATCAGTTTATATGTAGTTGTTTAAACAAAAGGTTTTTAATTCCTATTTACTTCTATTATTTTATTATATTTTGAATAGAATAAAACAATAAAAAAAATTCTATTCATTTTGTTTTCATTCAAAAATGAAATTGACTATTGATAATATTTTCTATTTCCATATACCACGTGATTAGTGAATCGATGATATTACACATCGGTATATAGGCACTGTGTATCTAATCTCGGTTTCCGATATGAATTCTTGGAGAAAGTTGAGTGAAATTTCGTATTTAAAGGTGTCAGTACATAAGAAAATCCCAATGGTCAAAAATCTAGGTATGTTACAAATCACTTTTATCGTAATTGTGTTTAATAATTAAGGTTTTTATTATAAAGCATATTTTTTTTTTCAATTGATTTATAACTTGGGAGATTGAAAATAACTATCTCTCAATTGGCGTAAACATATTTAGAAAGTGTTGAACATGAAAATTCTTATCAAGTGTGTTTCAGACACTTCTTTAACATGAGGTGATCAAGGTTTAAACCTTCATAACTCAAAAAGTTTTGGGAAGAATTTTATGAAATTTCTGAATGGGCTAATTTTAAGATGAGAAATCAGTTACGTTGGAAATCGGCATCTGTAATGAGAAAATTACATAAGTTTAATTAACTATGTTACTCTTCCTTAAACATATATCGATACCAATTTTGTCCTGCTCAACGATTAAATTTTGCAAAAAGTATTAAAACTATATTTTTATGTTGACTGTACATTGATTGTCTAATATCACGCACAAAGTTATAAAAAAGATTCCGCATTAATACAAATGTTTCGTTATGATTTTTGTAAGTACCAAGCTTTTTTTTAATTTTATTTTTACAATCAATACAAAAATGTCATTAAATTTGACCTCTATATTTGTTTGTCAATAATATGAACTTTATTGCCTAAGTAAAACATAAATAACATAAATAAAATGTCACATGTAGCAACATTATCTTTTCTAATCTCTTTCTTCCAAAAAAATACCAGTAATACGACTTATTGTTTGCTTTTAACAGCTTTGTAAGAAAAAAAAGCTTTCGTTTTTGTTCTTACAAAGCTGTTAAAATATTGAAAACCGTGTTAAAACAGTGTGAACATCATAAACTAGATCATAAATTTGTGAACCAAAAAAAATCATAAATCCTTTTCATTCCAACTTGTTTGAACGTATCTCTTTATTTCCCAACAGCACTTGCATAAATTATTCCATAAATTCTTTTAAAAAAGAAATTCATTGAATAACATTAGAGGAAATTGGTCTTAAAATACCTTTGGTATAATATTATAAACTCTTTCCCAAAAAATGTAAAAATAATACGTAGAACTTAATCTATAATCGATTTTATATGTAGGGACGGGGTATTTGTTCATGGCGTTACCTAAAAACTAACGTGATTGGATGAGATTACCAGGAATGTAAGAGTTGATGAAATGCTATGTAAGTGATAAGTGGATGAGCCTCACTGGTCAAGAGTTAGTATAAATGGAATGCAGCTAACGAGTAAGTGAGCTATACTGGGTGGAGATACTGCTCTTTCACTAACCCTCTTCTCTACTCACCGCATTAAATGTATAGGGAAAGTTCAAAAGTTACGACAACAATTTGTTGCCTCTATGATAAGAGTTTATTAAATCACTTTTAATGTGTTGTATTTGCTTCAAAACGAAAGTATATATAATCTGACAACGGCCAAGCAAAGAATACTCTATTGGCGTACTTTTGCCACCTTATTGGCGTACTAGAGCGCTTGGTGAATCTGAATTCGCCAACGGTGAAGCGCTGGCGCAAACACCGTCCAACTAGAATATAGCCTCTTATCTTCATTCGTTTTCTAGGACAGAATATCAGCATCCCCACTCAGAGCACGCAATTTACACTTTTCAATATTAATTTAAAATTCAAATTTGATCCTCTATATACAATTTTGGTTGCCATAATAGTAATTCACCTTCTACCAAGTATTTTTTTCAAGAAGAACACGTCATAACACTTCAAGCGCTTTGACACTCAACTGAACATTCTCTATAGTATGAAAATATCCATCATCCGCAATATAACAGCACAGGCTCCAGATATGGGCTTAAAAGCTCCATGTGATCTAGGCGCTCGAAGAATCTATTTCAGAAAGTGAGCAATAGTGACATACTTGCACGCAAGGACCAGTGTTTTACCGTCGAAATGCATATCGCTTTCCCACTTCTTATTTTATTGACTTTTATCATCTACGCCCAGCTAGCTTGATGGACAACCTACTCGACCTCCACAAGATAGGCATAGGTTCGAATATCCGATTTCCTTTCTCCAAAACTTTTTGTTGAATTTAATCAGAATGATTAGTAGTGGTTTTCAGACAAACACATTTATTGACATATCAACCGTAAAGTACACTGCTGGCTATTAAAATTGCAACACCAGGAAAGAACAATCTGATAGCGTCAAAATCACATGAAAGCAAGAAAAGGTAAGTATATACAAATGATTAGTATTTCAGCTCATTGAGGCGATGCAGGAGGAAGAAACGACATCTGAAGCACTGCATAAAAGGAAAAGTAGTGTAGTGGATATCTCATTCGGAAAGCGCTTTGTAAGATCGAGTTTGTTCAGAATATCGTGTTATGCCTCGAATAAGAATTGCTTATTAGCAAGTGTCAGAATTCGATAGAGATAGGACCGTGTTGCCTATCGAGAGTGTGGATTATCGTTTCGTGATATCGCCTGTCCTTCTGGTTAAAATATAACCACTGTCATGCGAATATGGAATCAATGGGTAGCTAAGGGTCATGCTGAATGGTATGCAAGACCTCCACACTCTCCTATTATTAACGCCCGAGAGGACAGACATATTGTGATGTCGGCCTTGCAAAACCGTACAACCACATAGTGGTCCATTAGTCAGAAATGGGGCATGTTTGCAGCAACCTCAATATCAACTCTAATGGCATGACGACGTTTGCACAAGCGTGGACTGTCAGCACGGCGACCATTACTCCGGCTTCCCCTGACAATGCAGCATAGAGAGAGATGACGACTATGGTGCACCGTATTATAAAGTTGGCACAGGAGTGTCTCAATGTCATCTTTTCAGAAGAGTCCCGGTTCTGCGTGAAGTATTCTGATGGCCGTATACGTGTCTGGAGGCTCTCGTCACCAGCTTTCGTTCGATATCGTCACGGGAGCCCTACACCTGGTGTGCTGGTTTGGGAAGACGTTGAGTACACGGCATGTACATCTGTAGTTCGGATAGATGGTAATTTGAATGCAGATCCGTACATTTCTGACATCTAACATCCAGTGGTTATGCCGTATCTTCGAGGATTGCGAAACGCCATCTTTCAAGATAATGCAAGACCACAAATTGCACGTCATGTTTTGATTTTCCTCGATACACTGGGATATTCGATTGTTATCCTGGCGAATGGACAACGATAAATTCACCTGCCGAATTAGCAGAAAAATGTGAAGAGTACGAAGATATGAAGAGAATACTAAATCAAAAGCCACTCAATGCGTATTTTAGGGGCAAACCAGATTTCAGAGTACCAGAAAAATTTCGACATTTTGGACTTCCACGAAAATTTGAGCAGGACATATCAATTAAGAAAGATACAATCAACATCACGAAATTCGATCCTACAATCAATGATGTTAGGAAAGAAATCATGAGAACGCAAATCGACGGACCTAAAATCGAATTCATGGAAAAGAAAAATGTTCAAGTTCAAATGTTTCTAATCACGCTCAAACAAATTACTCCAAGTTTAGAAGATTCAACAATTCTGCGAAAGAGCCAAATACAAACCAGCCTTTGGTAACATGTGCAACTATCAGTCAAAAAATTCTGCGCGCCAAGGAAATAAAGTTTCCAAACAAGAAAATTACTGCACTTATAGACACCTGAAGTACCTGTCTACTATGAGAAAATATCAGAAGAAAAATCATCAATCCAATGAAGCTAGCGAAGAACAAAATTCTCTTATCCGGGATAGATGAAGCTCAAGTCACTACGATAGGATCATTCTAACAAGAATTTCAGATGAATGGAGAAAACTATATACTAAATTGGCATGCAGTATCTACAAAAACTGAAGTTCAAAGCAGTCATAACAGGTCAATTGAAAAGTCCCCGGCCTACCATAGTAAAACACATTTTTTTGGCAAAATTAGTTTTTTTTATTCAACATAATTCCTTTCAAGGGTGATACACTGATTATATCGACCCTCCAACTTTTCGATACCATTTTTGTAGTACGATTTGTCCTTTGCTTCAAAATAGGTCTCAGTTTTGGCGATCACCTCTTCATTCGACGAAAATTTCTTCCCAGCGAGCATTCTTTTGATATCTGAGAACAGGAAATAGTCGCCAGATCTGGAGAATACGGTGGATGAGGAAGCAATTCGAAGCCCAATTCATGGATTGTTGCCGTCGCTTTCACTGACTTGTGACACGGTGCATTGTCTTGGTGAAGTAGCACTTTCCTTTTCTTCAAATGCGGCCGTTTTTCGGCGATTTCTTCCTTCAAACGGTCCAATAACGCTATGTAATAGTCGCTGTTGATGGTCCTTCCTTTTCCAAGGTAGGAAATGAAAATTATTCCATGCGTATCCCAAAATACAGACGCCATAACCTTGCCAGCCGACTGTTGCGTTTTCCCACGCTTTGGAGCGGGTTCATCGTGTGCAGTCCACTCGGATGACTGTCGATTGGACTTTGGAGTGAAATGATGGAGCCATGTTTCA
>BMAW01031503.1:710173-775082 GCA_019974015.1 Nephila pilipes | reverse complement strand
TCTGATGATTCCTTCATGGTGTTGCATTTTCTACAAACAGCAGTTTACATAGTTTGTGTGTTTTACATCTTTCGTTCTCCTGTAATGAACTAAATCTGGTACAGTGAATTAAATGCCTATTTGCTAACTTCCTGACCCAGGTTTGATTCCCACCTCATTTTTTGTTCGCTTTCCATCTATTTTTCCACTGATTTCGAGTCCATCAAAAGCTTTATTTAAATTCACTTCTTGAAATTATTGTTTTTTTTTTTTTGTTTTTTTTTTAAATAATTTTCTTTCACACTTTAAAACTTTTTAATATATATATATATATATATATATTGAATAATTTGCCACATAGCTCTCGAACGATATGTAGCAAAATTACGGTCTTCGTACCATCTGAGAGATATAAATTTTATTTAAGAAGTTTGAATTTAATTCGATTAGACGAAACAAATTTTAAGGCAATTGTCAAGGGTTGAATTTTTCTTTTTTCTTACGAGATTCGTTCTTCTTTTGTCAGATTTCTTTTTGGTACACTTAGGCAAAAATTTCGATATCATCGGTGAATTTAATTTAATATGTTTCTTTTTATTTTTTATTTAATCATGTATTAAAAGTGATAGAAGTAAGTGCCTCCCTTTCTGTCTCTTATCTACTATACTGCTTGTTGCAACTTCTTTCATGCTGCCCACGGTACGGTGCTCTATTCGAGGGAATGTGTTGAAGAAAATTCACGTTTAATTTATCTTTTAACACGTCACCGTCGACTAAGTAACTGGGAGTAGTGCTGTGCATGATAATCATGAACAGATAATGAATGTACTAGCAGACTACTATAACATAGTTTCTTGAAGCAAAGATTCATAGCATTCTTGAGTAGAGGTCTTCTTTTCCAAGAAGCTTTCATTTTGAAAAGCCATCGAATCATTACTCCCTGTGGTGTGTAATTTTTTTTAACAGTAGGTCACCCTAGTCAGTCCTAAATGCAACTTTTAACTATTCAGTGATTTGCCGATGGCATTGGTGAAATCCTATTTTGGCTTACTGCTTGGGCGAATTGCTAAATTGCACCAAACAAGCTATTTCAAATTCAAAACGGTTACAACAGGAAAAAAAACAGATGACATTTTATCCGAAAGACACAAAATTTGAAAAAGTTATATTTTGAAAAATTCAATCAATAAATAACATTTAAACAGCATGAAAACAGCTTAAGCAACAACAACAACCAAAAAACGTTCGATTTGTAGTCGTTTCAACGGGAAACAGGACGATGTCAGAATGGGAATTTCTTAAGCACTGCAGTCGTAAAAAAGACATGTAGAAATGAACTGAATAAATAAAAAAATTTCAAACCACATAAAGAAAAGAAATAAAAAAAAATCCTTGACCTCTAACAGAGAAGATCGTGAGACTTTTTTGGCTAGGTAATGTTGAAACTGATATTCCGCATGTACAGTCTGATTTATTGCTGACCACGCTTACCATAAAAACTCGCGATATTTACTGTTTTCAAACTAAGAATAATAGCTCTATTGCTCTTTTTATGCTGATTTTTCCTCTTTCGGCAACACTATTCGAGCCTTCGTCGTGGCTAGGTAACGATGAAACTGATATTCCGCCTAGGCAGTCAGGCAGTGTGATTTAATGGGCACTTGATTATACTGACCATGTTTACCAAAAAAATGTCCGTCAAGTGTTCAATCGACTATTTAGAACCATTTATACTAGGGAAATCAAAGGAAAGGTTGCCAATTTAGCGATTCATTGCCAATAAAAAATATCGTCGCCGAGCAATACGCTGAAACAGGAACTTCCCATGACATTTTGCAACCATCCAACCATTCTCTTCTAGGTTATTGTTAACCTGAGACCCGTAAAGGCAATTTAAGAATAGCTAGGAAAATCTGTAATGAATTCAGGATTTCTTATAATTCCTTACATGATCGTTTACAGGTTTGTATCTTGATCTAAAAAAAAGTTTAACCGTCAATAAAATAAGATTAAATGTCGAATTTTGCTGGGCATTGATATATCTTAAGACCTTGAAAATTGTAAGAATTTCGTTATCTACGAATTTAACGCGTATGTAATTTGAAACCATAGTGGTTTTTTATTTTATTTTAACTATTTATTTGTTTGCCAAAAAGAAATAATTTAGTTTTTCTTCAAACCTATTTAAATGCTTGTGTATTTCACTTTTAGGATATTAAGAAAACCTATGTAATAGTTTCGAATAATTTTATCAGACATGTATTAAAAATGCTTCTATTAGTGTGTATGCTATTGTTTCATTTAACTGTATTAACTACATTTGACAGTTATCTTACAAAAGCATTTTGTATGTGTATGTTTTCTTTACGTATTTTGTATGACTTCCTTTCCATTTGTGTGTGATAAAAAATATTTTCATATATATATAAACACCTCGGTGTCTTTTTTTATACCTCCTCTCTTCATACCTGTTACTGATAATACTATAAGCTGAAAAATAAGTCGATAAAGATGTATACGAAATTTTTTTAAGCAATTTAATCCTTTTAATGTGCTTTATATTATTACTTTGAGCCAGGTACAGTAGCTATTTTCTATAAATATTTTATGGAAATTTCTATAAATATTTTAGTACATTTGCAGTTTACGCTTTTTTATTATAGTCTGAACAAATATTAGGTATAACAATATCTGGTACAACGAGAGTTCTGTTAAACAAAGGCAGACATTTGTACAATAAATATAGTTCAGCACCCAAAATTCATAATACGAATACAATACTGTTTTAATTTCATACTCAACAGAAATTGTGGCTGCAGTAGCCATGATGCCTTAACGCATGGGTTCCAACCCAAATGCCACTAAAGACACACCGCGTAGTCGTGGCTGATGCATGTTAAACCTGTCGAGGCTCAAAGTCCTCCCGTAGGCACTGCCAGTTTGAGTGTCATCTTCGCCAGTTGACCGAGGTTCACAATTACAAAGTACTTCTACAATTACTGTTGCTTCTAGTGCGGTGTCAATAAACTATCACAATCACACGCAGCAAAAATTTATTACTATACAAAAAAAATAACTAATAATCTTTAAAAATTAACTCAATAAATGATGATTAATTTCACTTAATTCTTATTCTCGTAATAATTTTTCATTTATTACAACCAAGATGAATACATTCATGTGAATAGGAAAATTTTCTAAAAACCCCAAACTGCGTTAGAGTGAAGCAATGCTGAGTAAATTCCGATAGGGCTTTAGGTCCATTATTATAATCATTTATACAGATATATCGATTTGTATAGACACGATTTACAATACATGGTTATTAATGATTCTTCTGATTTCAAAATTTCATATTTTCATTAATAAACGACATAGAATAATAAGTATACATGAATTCAAAGGAAAACTGTGGAAGTTTGCTTAAAAGTGTTCGATTTATCTTCCTTTCATTAAACGTATAAATTCCATTCGATTTGTAAATTCCTGCCAAACACGTTGTAAAGTGTCAGGGGTAATGGATTATACAGCAGCAGAAAACCGTTGTTTAAGTTCACATAAAAGTTTGAGTAATGGTGGCTTTTCATCTTTTACAAACCCAGAGAGGAAGAAATCGCTTGGGGCCATATCAAGTTTCTTAGGTGGCCAGGTGTGTAACTTCAAGTCAACTGGTCCATTGAGAACCACCTAAGTATGAGGTAGTTCCATGAAAACTTTTAAGACGGCTTTCGTGAAATAGCTTTACGAGGACCATCTATACATCACAATGTAAAACTTACATAGTTTTCATTTTCATTCATGGATTGCTTATCTTTCTGAGTCGTTTAATTTTAAAAATATGGAATTTTGAAATCGGATGAATCATTTCGAATAACCTTGAATAATTATCGCAAATAAAAGATTAAATATTGCTAAGATAACTTGGAAATTAAAATGCTACCCATTCTGAATTTTTTTAAATTTTTTTTATTTCACTGTTAAAAAATAAAAGGTGCTTCGCTGATTTCATACAAGTATTTTTATAAGAATTTGATAAATTGCTAAAAAATTGTGAATTTCAAAGTTATAAATTACTGTATACGTTACGCCATGGAATCCGCAGTAGCCGATTTGTCATGGTCGAAGGCCCCCGGCACGGACTGCTTCCGTCAAGTCATGGATTCGAGTCCTGATTGTCCAAAATACCCTCCTTGTAGCCGGAATAAAGCACGTTAAATCTGTTGAGGTTCCGAATTCTCACATTGGCAAGATGAGGAAACTTGGAGAATGAGATGCCAACTGAGATGTCATCCTCTTCACTTGATCAAGGCTCAAAATTACGAGGTCCTACACCAAAAACTTTCATGTTGTTTCTTAGAGCAACATTAATCAACAATCAAGCCGTGACAAAGAGAAAAATACAAGTATTTGCGTTTTTCTCAATATAAATGCTCTCTCGGACAAGGCCTTAACTCGATCTACCAGTAATAAATATGGTTTTTAAGATTCTGGTACAGCTTTCCTCACAATTTACTTTATCCTAAGTGCAGTTTTTTTCACATTTTAAAATTACGTTATTTCCTTTATAGTGTGAACACAATTTTTCTTCTTCTAAATATTAACAAATTTTAGGTATTTCTTGATATTTGAATAAAAAAGGAAAACTTGAATAATAAAATTTAATATTTTATAGTATTTATTAAATTTAAATTTTGAAATCATAATTATATTCAGTGTATATGATACTACATTTATAAGTATGTGACGTTGGGCTATTCGCGGTTTTCTCTTCACTAACCTTGGGGACTTTTAATTAAGATTGATTGCTTTTGCTAAACAACCTTTGCCCAACCAAAAATAAAACGTGAATATGCAAATCGAAGGCAGGTAGAAATGAAGTGAAGCAGGAGAGTTAGGAAAAACTCAGACTGAGATTCGCGATAGAGAGTTTGAGTGATTCTAGTGTTCAGCAATTGTTCCAGAGTCGGAGTGGAAGTCGGAGCCTGGAATTGTTACAAGTTATCGGCTGGTCAATGTATGCTAGAAGTCAAGTTAGCCTTAGTGATAAGAGTCAGTTAGATTATTACTGGAAGATCGAGTTAAGGCCTTATCCGAGAGAGCATTTATAATTGTCGTTATATTAACAACCAACTAATAAATATTGTGTTTATTGTTCTAACGTCTCTTTGATCGACTTATTGACTTTTAGTGTTAAAATATTGAGTTTAGCTATGGCATAGGAGGCAAACAAGAATGGTCTCCCTAAACAAGTACTCTTAACAAATTTGCAAAACTTATATAAGAAGTGAAATTATACACACAAGATGTATTCAATGGTAAGTACACGACTCACGTTTGTAAATGCAGCCCTCAAACATTAATTGCTCTGCATAATAATTTATACATGAAAATATTTTTTTTTCTTTATGTAAACATATACATAAGTAAACCAATATCTCAATGTTTAAATATTATTTCCATTGCCTTTCATTTTATAAAGTACGGATTACTTAAAATTAGCATAAAACATACTCATTTTTCTTTATCGAAAGTGTTTCTCTGTTATTTTGCATAAATTTCTAAGAATTTATATGATAATTTGAAAAAAAAAGGCTTAAAGACCTTAGAAAATACTTCATGATTTTAATTATCAAAGGAGAGAGAGAGAGAGCTCCGTGATTGAAAATGCTACTACTTGGCATTACAGTTAGAACTAAATAATGATCTATTTGTGTAATGAACCTAACAATTCTGAATTACAATGAGCAATTACGAACTGTTACCTGGTTTGGTTTCGTTTTTTGCCTTGTGAGAACTTTTAATTCCAGTTGCACTTACTGAGCTGGATATTATTCTTCGCAAGAGTCATAAGTGAAAGGTGTTTCGAACCAGAGACTCACCTGCCAAAATTCCTTTTTGATCTAATGAGGCACTGTGGCCTTATACAAAAACTGGAAAACATGAAATAAAAATACTACCTCAAATTATTTCACTGAGTGTGAAATTGTTGTCATAAAATGTAAAATACATGAAATAAAAAAGAGACTATATTTTCAATGTTATATTATGCATATTCTGAATACATTTTCTCATTACGAAAGTAAATTTTATATTGTTTAGATTGGTCTGTTTCATTTGAATGATGAAATTAGTCTTTAAGGATATAGAACACATGAATGTCAGTATTTTGTAACATTTCTTGCATGGAAAAAATGTAATTATAAAAATAGATTAAATATTCAGACGAGCTATGAAAAAATACTTATACTGGTGAAAATGGCCAATGTACTACTGCACGCATTCGAAAACTTTTGTCCGAATTCTCTCAAACAAATATAACTTTTCGTATCCTTATAATAACGAAAAATAACGGAAGTTATAAAATTTTAAAAATTTAATCAAAAATATATTTATGCATCTTAGATTATTTTTCCTTAATTTTATGAACAAAATTGAATATATACACATAGTGTACGATAACTATATTAAAAGGTCCAATTTAACTCATAAACAGGACCTGGATAGTGATAAACAAAAACATTGCTAAAATTGATTTCTGTAAAAAGTCCTAAGAAATATAAAATATTTTATAAAATATTCTAAAGAGAATTAAAAGTCACCTATAAAATATCTTTTCAAATCATTTGAAAGTAAATATCATTTCTTACATACCGATGTGAAATTCACAAATATTTCGGTTGCTCCATTCAGAATGATTTCATTTTATTGTACCAATTCTACTTTATCTTAAGAATCCGTGTTCATTCTTCACAATTGTTTATGCAAATATATAACAAACTGTAGTGAACTGCCTTTTTTGACACAATACGTAAAGGCTTTCATGGACGCAATTGGAAAGATATACGACTATTGCGAATTGTGTCTTTTTGTAATGAAAATATCATCAATCGGTTCACAGTAGCTGAAGCGGACTTATCTTGCAAAGCGACAACTTAGTGTAATTTTCTTCTTAGTAAATTAATTTAGTTGTAATTTATACTCTCTTTCTATATATACCCAATTAGTATGTTATTTTTGTTTTTACCTAAATTTAAGACTACTATTCTTTATAATTTGCAATCTAGGAACTTAAACTATTCCATTAAATCGAAAGAAAAAAAAAACTTCTTAAAAAGTCGTCTGTATTGTATAAGCGTTAGGTCTCCATACAAACTCTGAAACAATTTAACTTCGTTGAAAAACAAAGAAAATTTTCATACAGATTTATAAATTAACAGCAACAGTTATTATTAATTTATGTCAACATTACTATGAATTAAAACTCACACTATTTCTCGAACATAAGTAACTGACTAGAAAATATAACTCTATACATGATTCAAGATATATATTTTTAAGATGCCCTGAAAACATTCGGGAAAAAATTTAAAGAAAAGTATAACTTAACCTAAGTATAACTTAATAAATGTACGTTTGTTTAGTCTTGTGACGTTAGGCTTTGAGCGATTTTCTCTTCCCTAACATCGGGGACTTCTATCGAGTTTAATTGCATAAAATTACAATTTCTTCCCAACCCAAATGAAACGTGATTAGATAAATTAGATCAAGGTAGAAACGAAATGATTTTGTTATAATGATATATAAATGAAAAGAGATAGAGGATAGTGACTTGCTGATAGAGATTCATAATTTGGATAGAAACACTTTAATTAGTTTTGTGGATTGAAATGAATTCTAGTTAAAGTATTAAGGTAAGAAACGGCTGTTTATGTGAAGCGACTTTATCAGAATGAGTAATTTGGTAAGCTAAGATTTCATATTTAAGTCATAATTTAGGATTGTTGATTTAATTGGTATTCTATCGAGAGTGATCTTATATACGCTTCATTGATAAATAAAATATTTAATCTTGCTCTAGTGTATCTTCAATTGAAGTTCGATGGTTATTATCTGTTTCATTGAAAACAACAATTGCTGTTGAATTAAATAATGAAAAGAAATCATTACAAGCCGAGACAAAAAATTTGTACCAATATTTATCAAGCATCGACTAAGAGATGTGATAACAAAATTTTAGCCATGCTTATTATAAGTTTTTTTATTATATTTTTTTTATAAAAAAATAATTTAGCAAAAATGAAATGCGGATGGCTAAGTCGTCAAATGTATATAACATAACAAACCAAAAAATATTAGTTTGTTAATTAACAGTATGGAATTTTTTTTCCTAGGACATTTATAAACATTTAAGCCATAAAAAGAAATCTTACTCACAAAGTTATAACTTTTTTTATTATTTATTTTCTCTAATTTCATTAAATGTGTAATCTAATTACGTCATGCGGTTAAAAATAGGCTCTTCTAAATTGTTCAGTAATTACAGTAATTATAACTGATCGAATAACCAATACTAGAGTGTAACAAAAACTTATAAAATGTATCGATATGTGCTTAATGTTCCATGGTGTCCGTGTTTATCAAATATAAAAATCGATTCTTTTATTTGATTAAATATAAAGCTTACAGAATGTTAAAATTTATTCCGCTCGGAACGTATATGCTTATTAATAACAGCAAGAAATTCTACTTCTGGTACAAACATATCGGTAAAGCAATTTGGAGCAATTGCAGCTGCTTTTATATGAGTGAACCAGCGACCTTCCTAAAAACCGCATTCCAATCACATCTTTCCACGGCTTTTATTTTTATCTTACAAATATCACTAGATATCAAGTTTCCTAATTGACTTTTTAATTGATTGATAATTTTTCTCTCTTTTTTTTTTCATTGACATCTGCCAACTTAAAAATAGGAGAATTCGTTTATTCCAATAATTTATTTCACTTTCTTCGTTTATCGTTTTATTCCGTATTATTGGAACACTTTTTTTTTAATTTGGAAACGATATCTATGCAGTGTCGCTTATTGAATACCGTAATTCGTTGATAGACTTAAATAATGCCATCGGTTGATGGAATCGCATGACGTAATTTGATTCGATCCGTGAACAGAATTTTTATCGGTGTTTTAAAACTAATGTCATTAATGATTCATTAAATAAATTAGTAGATAATGTACGGGGATTTTTATGGATTATATATCAGAAAAGAACCACGTAAGTGCTCTGTGTGTGAACGTTTCTTGGTGTCTGTTGCTGCCTAACGTGAAAAGTCCCTTGATATTCCTCAAAATTTTGAAGAACTATTGAATGACAGTCTTGACACTGGAACTGACTTTTCACTATAAAAAATTTTGCAGTTTGTCTATTTTATGCCTTAAATGCTGCTTTATATGAGACATAAAAATACACAGGCCTACAAAGGGTATGAGGGGATACGGGGGGGGGGGATAAAGTACCGGATTTAAGACTCGTTCTTGTTGTGACATGTATGTTAAAAATTATTTGTAGAGCTTAGGTTTCTTTTGTGTGCTTAATAATAATATTTTAATAATTTTATTGAACTATAAAAGTATTTTTTGCTTAAAAACTTTTTCTTTACCTTTGAGTTATATCAAAGGATCTATTCATGAATCTAATATTACAATTTTCTACTTTTTGATAATCATTATTACTAATTTTATATTTATGAACAAAACTTTTCATATATCCTAAACCATGGATGTCTAAGCTATGACCGTTTGAGGGCTACATTGCAACAAAAAAAAATTTGCTGGGTCACACATACAATATTTTTTCAACAAACTGAAATAAAAATTAACTCTATGTAGTTTTATTAAGTTAAATTAACTTATTTTTACTATATTTTTTTTAAAATTTGAATTAGATATGTATAGTTACATATTTATTTTAAATTTGTAAAAGTTTCGTTTCATTTAGTTTGGATTTCATTAAGACGGAAAAAATTCCAATTAATGAGATGGATGAATTTGCTTTTGTTGAACAAACAAATCGATAAAAAGACGAGGTTCAATAGATGAGGTAGCAATTCTAACTGCATTTTCAAGATGTTTTTAGTGATCTTTGTCACTATTTTTGTATTTTCTAAGCTTCAGTCTTGAAAGTAATTGTTCTCAAATATAAGTACTGCCAAAAGCTGAAGACATTAATAAAGCATGATTGTGAAAAATAAGATATTTATCGTGGGGTAGGTAATCTTTATAAAACTCCAGTAAGGAAACATTCCCAAATTTTTCTTCCAGTTGAATGTCACTTTGCAATTCAATGCATTCCATTTGAAGATGTGAAGGTAATTTATTTATTTCTAGGGAAAATGGGGTAGGCCTCTTTCTATGAGAAGGGCTCCCTTGGCTAAAAGGATTAGGAAATAAAAATACAATGTAATATACTGCATACAAATACTGTAATTCTTCAAAAAATTCACCGTCGAGTGGATACACACATAAATCGAAACGTAAATTCTCATGGCATACTAAGATAATTTAATTTAAATTTTTATTTCAAAATAAATGTCAACGAATCGATTATATATGAAAAATATTATAAACATTTATTTTTTTAATAAAAATCTGTAAAATTAAGTATTTTCATAATTTGCGTTTGGGCCGCACTTTAGATAAGCATGTCCTAAGCAATATGTGAGTAAGTATTATCTGTTTTATTTACATTATTAACAAAATCCCTGAAAATTTTTATTTCACTTTCCTTCGTATTAAAAATAAATTATTTAATCCTTTTAATATTGAAGTCTCTATCATTTTTTTTTTAATTTATATAAGTATAAATTTTTTCTTCAATATCATCCATGTCCATACATTTTCTCTTGCTATTTCTTGCCCTACTTTTTGCTTTTCTTATTAGCTTTATCAGAAACACTGAACATATTAAAACAGCAATTCCCATAAAAATGTTTTTACTATAATTCTGCACAAAAATTTGAATCACAATTTTATTGAATATACAAAACATTAAGAATATATGGATATATAGTATTGAAAGCCCTAATGTAATAATATTCATTCCGTAACCTTTTTTTAGTGTTAGGAACTATCTTAATAACAAGTAGCTATATAATTTCAAATCACTGAATATTAAAGTGGCTAATATCAATGTTATTTAAATTTTTGTTTTGCTAAATTTATTGGTATCGTTCCTAAGTTGATTAATATGCATATTAATATTATTACAAATTTTACCTTTGTCACATATTGTACATTTCAGTAAGTAAAAACAGTTATAATTTTTCAAAAAAAAATTGGAATTAATATTAAGTTGCTCACTGTAAATCATTTTACAAGTTTGATATCTCTTATTATTACAAATATCGCAATTTAATTTAACATTTTCAAAAAAAAATTAATTAGGTACCTCATAATTTTTACTCACTGTCGTTTTTAATTGTAATCTAACCTATGTTTACACTTATACTTATTATCCCATAAATTATAATATAAACAAGTATTATTATAATCATGTTTACATTTATATTGATTACTACAAAAAAATCCTTATTTTAGACTTCCTATAAGCTCGTTTGACTCACACTTTCTCAGAAATTAAATCTATTCTAGATAATTTACAATTTAAATCATATTTGCAAGTAAATCCATCGTTATTTTTATCATTTATATATATATATATATATATATATATATATATATATATATATATAAATTACCTAATTAATTTTAATAATTATTTACATTCTTATATAAAAAAAAGTACAAACAATATTTGAGTGTCTTTGCGTTAATATAAAAACTTTTTATCAAGTTTTATTTGACATTGATAGTAATTGTAGCTATTTGTGTTTTTTAGACATGTTAGGATTCTTTTTTATGGTTCTAATTATCTCTAATTTTATACTTCCCTTTTCTTTTTTTAATCTGTATTTTAATATGTGTGTGGGATTTTGTATACTTAAAAATTGTCTAATTAACATTAATAATTGTTTGCTTATATATATAATCACCATTAGTAAAATTCACACAAAACAACAATCTATGAATGTCCAACACTAAATCTATACTATTAATAGATTTAAAAAAAACGAAATATTTAAGGAAATCATTGAGAAACAAAATTATACTTATGCCATGAATATAAAAAAAAATTTCAAATAATTAAATACTTTAAAATTTAAACACTAAAAAAAAAAAAAAAAAAAAAAAAAATAAAAAAAAAAAAAAAAAAAAAAAAAAAAAAAAAAAGAGAAAACTAAGTGAAAGAATAGTAAAAATTTAGAATAATGGAAATAATGTAATTGATACTATTGCATATATATATGGAAGCATAGAAGAGATTTAACAAAAGTAACGGTGTTCTTATTGGAAAACTTTGATTTACGAATAATTGTGTACAATTTTTTTTTAAAAACACTTTTGAAGATTATTTTAATAAGGTATCGAGTTATACTCGAGAAATAAAAAAACTGGGAATTATTTCTTTTGAGCCGAAATAAGAAAACTTTTTAACACTGACTTTGTCGCCTTTGGAAACTCAATTATTTTTAACGTAATTGGTATACAAAATATTTCAAACCTGGATACAAATAACCGTAGAATTAGAGCTTAAACACAGAGTTTGTCTTTGAAGTATATTTATTTTTGCCGTAATTGGAATAACAACCTATTTTTATTCTGGATATAACTAACAGTGAAACTAGAGATTGAAATAAGAAATAAGGAGGTTTTTTTAAGGAATAATACAATAAATTAAAAGTAAGGCTTTTGGAATCTAATAATAAAAATATATCCAAAGAGATCATTGGCATATTTTATAAGTCTAATTTTGTCAGGGGATTTCATAAGAATGAAAGTTATTTGTTATATAAATTACATATCATAACTAAACTTAAGTTAAATTCGCATGAGATCAACGTTGTTGTAACATATTTTTTTGGATTCTGTTATTTATCATACCAAATATCTTTATTGCGGAACATGTTAAATGATTTTGGCATAACTTAGGCACATGTTAATAAAAATATATGCATTCAAAGTATAATATTCAGCAAACTATTACTGATATTTAAATTTATTATTATTCTTAATTGAAGCTTGCATCAAAATGTTTGTATCTTCATTTGTTGTAGCATCAATTATGCATTGTAACTTTATTTTAGTAATTCGCAAAATGGCGAAAAATGTGGATGTTCTTATATATATATACTTGTGTGTGTGTGTACAGGGTGGTTATAATTAAAGTGACCCTATTTAGATATCTGTAGAATCCGTTTTGCCTATCTATCGATGAAACTTGGTATATTCGTTATATGGACCATGGAAAAGATTTCTTCAATCAAAAAATAGTTCATATTCTCACAACTAAATGGCACTTTTCAAACATTCCTTATGCAAATTAGTCAAACGTATAAAGAAACTTGCAGTCAGAGCCAGAAAATCATTCTGCGTGTCTTTGTCATAGTTAATCATGCCCTTACATAAGAGAAATCGAGCTTTACCTGTAAAATTGTTTTATCAGAACGGCTGCAATAGCTTGGCTGCTCTACGTGAATATCGTCGTTTAAAGGGATTTGGAAAATATCCTATGTCTAAGAATGATTTGAAGTAGATGGTTATGAAATTTAAAGAGAATGGAGACTTAGATGTACTGCCAGGAAGAGGGCGGAAACCGGTTGAGAATGAAATCGTCGAAGAAGTTGCTCCTGCTGTGACTAAAACAACCTCAAGTTCCAGGTGTTCTTCAGCATGTGCTCGATCGGTGTCACGAGAGTTAGTGATTCCGTGGCCGAAAGTACGAAAAATTCTGCGATCCATTTTAAAATGGTATCCGTATAAGGTCAACATAGTGCAAATGCTGCAATCTTGAGACCACCAAATACGCTCTGATTTTTCTTGGCGATTTTTTTGCGAGAAAGGGAATAGATAACTCGAGGCATTGGAAAATTCTATGGTCAGAAGAGGTGCACTTTTCTTTAGATGGCGCTGTGAATAACCAAAATTACCGTATAAGGGGTACTTCCTCTCCCAATGACCTGCACCAACAAGCATTGCGCTCTGATTTCGTGACTGCATGGTGAGGATTTACTGCTGATTTTATCCTCGGACCTTTTTTCTCTGAAACTCTCACTTCTCAAAGTCCTAAAACGTGCTTTGTCATTAGTGCACGCTACAGTGAACTCCTTCGACAGAGGTCATTCCTGCTTTATAGGAACGACGATGTTTTCCGACTACTATTTTCACGCTGGATAAAGCAACGCCTCACATAGTGAGCCCAGTCAAAGAACTGTTTCGAGCTAACTTTGGCGAGAATTGTGTAATAACTCTATATATATATATATATATATATATATATATATATATATATATATATATATAGGGTTGCAAAGTATAACTTGTATTGTTGATTTGTTTGGTTTTAGAAGACCGTAGATTGAAGTATGCCGCTGTAACGTCATGACCCCAGAATGCGTAGAATGAAGCGGTAAAGTGAAGGGATCACACAGCTTAAGAGAAGATAATTCTTTATTTTACAAATCTATGGACTATATTATTGTTGGGCATTTCCGCCTGGTTTCTATTTGTACACAGTCCAAACACATATAGCTACACAACACAAATCCAAACACATATAGTTAAAATACCACCAATAGCTTAATATCAAAAGCAGTTCGGTTTTAGTTCTAAAATCGCAAGAGCAGGCAAATCGCCTCCAACTTCTAGCTGGAACTCTCTCTCGCTCCCCGGCATCCTTCTCCTCTTCTTCTCCCTTTTTAAGACCTCGGGTAGGTCTGTCTCACTCCCCCCTTTTGATTTATTTTCATATTTTGAATGAACCACCCAATCAAAGACTAACTCCGATTTTTTCCCCTGCAACTCCATTCGCTCTTAGTTATATATATATATATATATATATGATCGTATACTCCGGAAATAAATATGTATACGTGTGCATAAATAAAATTCTTTTTTGTAAGTGCTTTTATTTTATTACTGCAAACAGAAGCTATATAAAGAACAGGATATTTACGTGAAATCTGGAGCATTGCGTTTTTATTGGCTATTTTTACGTTCTTTTATTATCTCTGTTTACTACGTAATATAAGCATATTTAAGTTTCGAAAAGTCAAAAAATATTAAAAGTCTTAGTACTGCTGATAGATGCTCACGCTTAAAACAGCTGTAATCACAAAACTATTCCATCATCTGTAACACTGGTGATATTTTTTGCAATGCTATTAAAAATTAGATTTAATGGTGCAATTGTATTATTTCAATTCTGTACTTATTTGTCAGAATTTTCTTTAAGACTGCAACAGCTCATTTTATTAGCTGAAACTATTTAGCAAATCCAGTACTTCGGTAATGTATAGAGGAGAAATTGAGAAAATGGGATTAACTGAATCGACCACTTTTTAATGTGCCATTTCGGTCAATTAAAACTGATATTTAAACTATTTTCCTATACCTTATCATCATCTTCATGTGTCTCAGATAATATATTTTTTCTCGTAGCTATTATTACACCGGTTGAACTTGGAAAAATAAAACGAGAAAATAAAAGTAGAACTAGACGTTTAGGGAACAAAATAATTTAATAGAAAAATGAGTGTTTCCTAAAAATAATTACGGATTGCCCCATTAAAATTGTTTTTATGCAACTTTCTCACATTAAGAGTATATGTGGAAAAATCTTGAGAGTGGGCCTATTTGTAAAATAATAAATATTTACTTGAGAATGAGGTTTTTAAAGAGTGTAAAAACAAAAGCTGATTACAAAAGCACTTGAATTCAATAGAAACATTCAACGTTGAATTGATCGGTAAACTTCGACTTTAAAATTGTTACAACTTCAGATCGATACTTTCATCCCAGATTGCTGCAAACTCATTTTTAAAAAATTGCATTTCATTTATATTGACACATTAGTACGTAGATTATATTTTGTATCATCATTTTCAAGAAATGTATAAAAATATCATTCTTTTACAATCGCGTTTAGTTATCCAAAATAACATAAACACTATTAAACAGAAAATATCATTTTAAAAATTTAGATTTATACAATGATGATATGTATTCAAAATTGGTACATCAATGTTTATTCTAGCATCACGAAAAATAACCATTATAAGGAAATCAATACAATACTTAAACGTGAAATATTCAAATATTTCCACATTTTTTAAAAGAAGTATTTTGTCAGTATCGATTCGTTGGTTCAATACTTCTTTGATATCACAAGTTTACTCTATCAGCTCCCTCCCCCTCTCTCTCAATGATCTACTATTATTTTTGAAGCACTATTATTTTGCTATTTATATTAATCAATCAAAGAAAAATAGATAATTTTGTAATAAAAACGGTGCATTACATATATATATATATATATATATATATATATATATATATATATATATATTGGGTTGGAGGGAAAGTTCTGTCGTATTTTAAAGAAAATATTTGAATTCATTTATAAAAATATGTGTTTAATATTAATCAATTATATATGCTCGTTGTTTGTTATAACCTGTTGCCATCTTTCAAGTAACCTGTGAATTCCTGTTTTGTAGAAGTTTTCGTCCTTGGAGTTAAAATAGTCAGCAACTGCCTTAGAAACACTTTCAAAAGACTTGAATTTTTTTTCCCGTTAGTTAATTTTGCAGAGATCTGAACAGGTAATAATCAGATGGTGTAATGTCAGGTGAATACGGTGGGTGAATAAGGACTTCCCATCCTAACGCATTCAGTTTTTGTTGTGTCACCATTGCAGTATGCGGTCGAGCATTATCGTGGTGGAACACTATTCCTTTTCTGGACACTAATGCTGGCCTTTTTTCTTTAATAGCTGCATTCAAATTATCCAGCTGATTGCAGTACAGATCCGCGTGAATGGTGTTTCCCTATTTCAGCAACTCGTAGTACACTGGATCTTTCCTGTCCCACCACAAACAAAGCAGTACTTTTTGTTGATGGATACTTGGTTTTGGAACTGTTGCTGATGATGTTCCTGGTTTGCATTAAGATTTTTTTCTCTTAATATTCTCGTAAAGAATCCACTTTTCATCTCCAGTAACCAGCTTGTCCAATAACGGCTCCACATTATGTCTAATCAGATGTGATGAACACATTCTTACACGATCAGACAAATTCTTTTCCGTTAATTCATGTGGAACCCAACACTTTGCTTTAGCACAAACCCAAGAGATTTAATGTGATCTCCAACAATTGTATGATGAATGCCAAACTCTTCTGCAATTTCTCGACTTGTAAAATGGGGATTATTTTCCAACATGGATCGCAAAACATCATTATCGATCTTGGATGGTCGTCCAGATCGATCACTTTCTTCGAGGCTCAGATCTCCGGAAAGAAATTTGCTAAACCATCTTTGACAAGTACGATCATTTACAATGTCTTTTCTAAATACCGCACATAAATTTTTACATGCAACCGATGCGTTGCTTCCTTTTTGGAATTCATACAAGATACAGTGTCGTAAATGCACTTTATCTACTGACATGTTTTTCACTTTAAATATCACAAGTAAAGGATGAATGGTAAAAAAGGACTCCTTTTATATTATGCAGTAGCTAAAAGAACAAAAAAAAATCTGAATAACTCACTAGCCAGATGTTTTATTTTATTTACAAGAAAAATCAAATGCCTATTTAAAATACGACAAAACTTTTCCTCCACCCCAATATATATATATATATATATATATATATATATTAACATTCAATTTTAGTTTTATTCTATTATTTAAAATAAATATTTTTCTTCATTTTGTTTTTGAGTTTGATTTTACACTAATAGTTCTAATATAGCTTTTCTAACAAAATAATTCAACTAACGAACTAAAAGCATTATAAGATCAAGAATTAAAACATAAGAAATGTTTTTTTTTAAATCGTAAATACTTTTTACATTATAGAAAAAGTATAAGAAAATTTTTTTTTTTTGCAAAGATCTAAAAAAAAACTAAATTACACAACGAAGTAATAAAGAAAGAATTCAAATAATTGAAAGAACTCTAAACAAATAAAATCATGAAGAAGAAAAAATTCAAATCACGAATAAGTTCAAACCAAGGAGAGAAGAACCTTAAAGAAAATGAACTATAATAATTATAAATTCTGAAATTGGCTTTTGACAGATTAGCTGGTTGAACATGTTTTACAGGCCTAACAATCTTAGCAGAAAAATATCATTTTTCTGTTTGGAAATTTCATAAATTTAAAAAATCGAGATGAAAAAAAAACACATTTCTACAACAGATATGCAGTAATGTATAGAGAGCGGAAGATAAGGAGATATGCCCAATCAGTAACTAATAAAAACATAAAAAGAATTATCTAAAAAATAAATCAAGTAGATTATACATACATACACTATATATATATATATGTGTGTGTGTGTGTGTGTGTGTGTGTGTGTGTGTGTGTGTGTGTGTGTGCGTGTGTGTGTGTGTGTGTAGGATTTTCCAACTAATTATTAAAGAATTAATTTCATTTTACAACGTACTCTAAAACCAGTTCCTCCGATACTCGATAGATGACACCACGAATCAGCATCATGTGATAGCTCCTGCAGCGCCTCCTATTCCAGAATAAAACTGAGTGATCTTTCGTTCCCGTCCTCTCTCTTTACCCCACTTTCCGCTTCTCTTCTCCTTAGTTTTACTCACGTCGGAAGTAAACTCCAAACGCCCGAGCGCGTTCCAGTGCCCTTCGCCAATATGGGTTATATAAGGCAGCCATCCTTTTTGTTCCGATGAACTGGTCAATACGTCATCTCATATTGTAAATATATTTTCATCCTTCATCTCTCCATTCAATAAACAAGTAAAACTACTGCAAACATCGTCATTGAATTTCTACAAAAACAACATAGAATCTGGAAATGGAATTACCCCCTAGACAACCAAGAGCAAACCATCGTAGATTCGGGATGTATAATCGCATAATCACCCCACAGTCTATATATATATGCATGTGTGTATTGTTATGTATAGCAAAACATTTTTTAAATAGTTCATAGACTCTACTATATTTGGTAATTTTTATACATGTCTTATTACTTATATATTATTGGTGAATGTATATAATGAGTAGAACACCTTTTTCAAAATGTATATAATTGATACTTATGTTTAAAAGAAGAGTACCTTGAGAGATGAGTTCGTCTAAGAAATATTCATACTTTCTGTCATTAACAAGTTTTGAATATTTAATTTTGTGAAATTTTGAAACATCAAAAAAGGTTCAATTTATACTAACATGTTTCTAATAAAATGACTAACGATAAATAATTCTTCCTAAAATGTTGTTCGAATCATCTTCGATTTAAAATTTCACTTCATTTCGAAATAATAGAACTAGTTTTTCAATGGAGCTTGAGCTGCGATACCTTTAAATCTATTTTGTGCTAGATGTGTTCTTAACCTTTTGTACCCCAGAACACCTTACAATTTAGAAAATAACCATACATATTTATTGATTTGGGATATTCATTATCCGAAGTGAACTCGTAGATGCTGTAATCGCTGTAACTTAAAAGATTGATGAGTAATACTAATCAAGTATTTGACAAATTTGAATGATTTAATGTTATGGTAACAGAGAAACCAAATGCTACTACATCAAGAAATAGTAATAATGTAAACGGAAGCTCTAAAATTAAAGCTTTTATATTTAAATTAAGTTGCCATTATAAAGGATTGTAATTTTGCAAAGTAATCTAGTTAATGGAATGCACCAAAGTTATTGTTTCTGAAAATAGATTGCTCTATTGGAAGTAGAACAATATCTTAATTGGTTTTGTTCAGATCCATACATACTTCTGAAAACTATTTTAATACAACATTGTTTAAGCGTGCACTCTAATGTAAATGATTTCATCTTAATATTTATATAATTTCAAGTTATTCTTTCTCTATTGTATATTACGGTATGCATTAATAGATTTTATGCCGAAAAATCTTGATAATATTTTTATTATTGAACATATGTAACAAAAAACATAAGATATAAAACAGTAAGCGAAGAATACACTTAAAGGCATAACAATAAACGTAGAGAGTATATAGTTTTCTTTCATTAGTGAAACAAATTTGATTATATTGTGTATTGACTAGCAAACTTATATTTAATTCAGAATATATTTATGGTAGGTGCTGCAATTTGTTAAGCGTAGCTGAAACAAATTTGACATTGATGCATAAATTAGTTTTGATTTGGTCGTCATTTGGTGCCAAATCAAAATTTGATTGCTGTTGCGTCAAGTTGTCACCTTCAACGAAAAATGGATTCATCGTTATACATCGGAAACTAAGCAAAACGCAAAACGTTGTGTTGATTCTGGTGAATCTGCTCTAAAGAAGGCGAGGATGATCTCATCGGTCGGTAAAGTTATGACGAATAATTTTTGAGGTGCGAAAGGTGTCATGATCATGAATTCGAGTAACTGAGACTAAGTCAGCTGTTTAGTGAGTCATGATACTTATTAAAAATAAATCATTTTCAATGCTACGGGCGCCATCTCTTGCATTTTCTAAGGACATATTGAACGAAAACGTGTATTGTACGAAAATGCGTTGCCCGAAGTAAGTGATTAGGTTAGTGATTTATGCATTACTTTAAACATCCTACTTTTTCTGTAAATATACATGTACTTCCTATCCTCAGGTGGAACATTTAATACACTTGTTTAATATATATGACCAAAATAAAAAGATAAATAAATTCTAGAATAATATAAAAAAAATGTGCATTGCCATAATTTAATGATGAATTTCGTTGTTTGCACTGCTTGATTTTTAAATTACTTTTTGAAGAAAATTAATCCTTTCAGGGATGCAAATCTCAGTTCATTTAAACTAGAGATTGGAGAATGATTTACCCATCAATGTCATCCCTATTAATCAATGTATTAAATTGAGAATGAAAGATTTGAATGTAATAAAAAAATAATTATAAAAATTGTGTGATTGCATATATATATATATATATATATATATATATATGTAATAATAACTATTAACTATTATATATAACATGCTTTCATATAATATGTATATATAACATCTATATATTAATATGTATATGTATATGTAGCAACTAAAAGCATATATGTATGTTATATGGATGTTATGTAATATATATGTATAAGCAGCAATAACCCTTATGTATATAATATATATATATATAACATCTATATGACAATAACTATGTGTATGTGTATGTAACCAACTTAATAACAACCAACTATGTAATAATAATATGTAACAAATATATATTAATAATATATATATAACACGTCTGTATATTAATATGTATGTATATTTTGGCCTCTATATAAATATGTATATGTATGTATATATATATATATATATAACATCTATATAATATATATATATATATATATAACGTTTGTCATGTTATTTTATGTAATTTTCAATTTTTTTTTCTTTATTTTTGAATTTTCTAACTTATTCTATTATGATTTCAAACTTATAAACATAAATGGTGTGACCACTTTTTAATTTCCTTTCTGCTGAATGGAAATTTTTCTTTTCACTCGTTGGCATTAGTATTATTGTTTTACACATGTATGAAGTTTTTTTAATAGTAAGGTTTTAATCATTTGCTGTCCTTTTTCATATGCTATTTTTGGATTTTGAAATAAGTATTTTTAACCTTCGTAAGTTCTACTTTCATAATTGTTTTAAGACAACCTGGAATTTATTTATTCTTTTCTTGTATTCGTCATTTTTTTACTCTTTAATTTTAATTTGGGCTTTTAACTGTTTATTATATAGTAATTGCTTTCAGATTATTTTGCCAGTTCATAATACCGTGCATTCTAATCTGAAACCTATGTCAGCATAAAATTACTTTATTACCAATTTTTCCATTTTCTCTGTAGTTTACTCTTGGGGTGGGCAGTTGTTTTGGATCTGAGGTCATTTTGTGGAAGCGAGGATTGGCGAAGAAGGGGGGGGGGAGGCACATTTTTTAAAATGATTGCCTTCATTAAGTAACTTTGCATTTTAGAATAGTTATAAAATGTACCATAAGAATAGATAAATGTTAATTAAATAAAATGAGTGCAGTTTTATTCAGTTTGTTATTTGTTGCGGTAATTTCATGTAATCTATAGGAGTCCAGCGCTTTTTTATTTTAGGATCAGTTTACTGAGACAAATGTACCTAATTATTTGTTTGAAATCAGGAATGAGATTGCTTCTTGAATTATGATCACAGCCTGCGTGTTAATACCTGTCAAGAGAATCATATTTCACTCTTATTGATCTTCAATGAAAACTTTTGCTTGCATATATGTAGACCCAAATATAAAGAACTTTTCCCAGCAAAGAAATTGCTTCTTACGTGAAAAAGTTTTCAGCAGACAAAGATTTGTACAAAATCAATTAACGTGTCAGCATAAAATATTTCTTGCACGGTGTGATCTGATTTCAATTCGATGATTTGAACTGCAACTCCTCAATTGATGTACCAATATCATCGATGATGGAATAAGAGGACGAATGAAATTTTTTTATAGGCTTAAATCTTTTGCTCTCAGTCAGCTGTTCAGTAGTATGTCATTTATTGCTTCAATGCACTTCACTATAGTTTTCGACAATGGAAATACTTTCATATTTCCTTCTAACATCAGGAAACAACATATTTGCTCACATAACTATATACACTGTTTAATGAACTCTCAACCCCAAAACGCCTTGTTATGTTTAACAAGGTTGAGAGAATTTGACCATGATATTTGCTTCTGTAGCTTTGAAATGTTAATTGCTTTGTAACTACTGTTTGTTGCTTCTTCAGTTTTCACACACTCACTAGCTTTTATTTTGCGTTCTTGAAACTGTGCTTATGAAATTCTGTTTTAATTCGTAATGGTGTTTCAGTTATACTCCTTAAAATACGACAATCTTTTCGACACAATAGACACACACTGCTTTTTCTCTGAATTACCAAATAATATTTGTTCATCCTTCACTAAATAAATAACAATATCATCATATAATTTTACATTTTTCAGAAGATTTCATTAAGTTGGAAATTTAATGTATTTACTATAGCAGGACAGAGAATGAAATTGAAATCAGATCAACCGGAAAAGCGTATTGACATAACCATTCTAGTGAAAAAAGCAGGCCGCATCTTCTTTTCATCTTTGGGAAATCTCGTTTCAAATTGGATTTTTCTGTAGGAATGCCACAAAAAAAATCTGTCAGCTGGCTGCTATTTGTCGACCTTTAATTTTACTAAAACTTCATTTAGTTCCTAAATTTAGGAGTCAATTTTTATGTGTTTTTATAAAATTATGTTCAACATTTAATTTAATCTTAGGTTTTTATAAATTACCATAATAACTTTTATTTGCTTCTAATTGTGTACCAATACTTTTAACAACTTCTTTTTTTCTGTTAGTAGTTTTTTTTATTTGTTTTATTTCTTATATATATATATACTCATAAAAGAGAAATTGAGTAAGAAAATAATGCACGTAGTAATGCAAGATTTCACGGAGCGATTACGGTAAGGTGGCTATGTAACATTACAAAACAGACAATAAAACGTATAAATGAATTTGGTATTCAGTATTTATGTCCCAATTCGAGGGCCTTCTACATAGGCCTCAATTCGGAGGAGCATTCTATCAATTAATTCATAATGGTTGCCTGTGTGTAACATTTGCCAAGCCATATCCACTGTTGTGGGCAAATCATCACGAGTTTTGCACCAGTGTTCAGAGAGTTCATGTCGTCCTAATGAAATCCTACAGGATGTTCAAATGGGATTCAGATCAGAAGGTTTATAAGCCGGCAGGGAAGGATGTCATCTAGTCAGGCTGTTAAGTTTCGCCGTGAAAAGGCTGACATTTTAGCTTATCTTTGGAATACCTGTTGGTGCGCCTACAACCAAGGGAGCAGAACAACAGACTCCACAACTGTGTGACGCAGTGGTTCTCTGTCAAATGACACCTGTATGCGTAGCCAGAAGGCTCCTGGGATGGCAGAACATGTACCCTAAACCATTATGTCAGTGTAGGACGGGTTTGATGTTTGACAATGGGTTGGTTCTGTAGCGTTCTCCGAGTCTCGCCATACCATTCTCAGCCGTTATTCTTCCACCGAACAGAATCGGATCATCCGTGGTCACCTGGACATCCTACGGTACAGGCACGAGATATGACACCACGCCAGGGTGTCTAGCCCTGTGAGAAGACGCAGACTTGTTTACCCATGTTGCTGGTACCCCGACCGGGACTGTACTTCATGCAATTTAGTCGCGTATGTTTTTGGGTGGACACAGATCCCACCTGCTGCTGGGGCTACCGGCTTCGGATGTCACGTGCCGAGAAGAAAAGAGTCTCCAATAGTCACTTGAAACGCCGGTCTGTAGCACTCTTCCTAGTCGTCACCTCTGAGCATCATTTCACTCTTCTGCGTGCGCGATGATTTGCTGAGCTCCGCGACGTGTGACGCACCGTTTGTGACTCACGTTGTGCCATTTACGAGTTGCTGTTATGTACGCAGCAACAAACCCAGTTCGTGAAGTACGATAATACTAGTCACAGTTCTCCTGTCGTTAACAGATGGTATTGGGTCGCCGATGTCTCAGATGGCTCTGACGCTTTTTTGAAAGTCGCAAATGCTACGCAAAATCTCAGATGCTATTTACGAGGAGAGGGGAGAGTTTTAGGCTTTATGAGCCCGGATATGAATCTCGTGATCAGACGCGTGCGCATAGTTTAATCATTTGCGAATCCATCTCACCGTTATCTGGCTCCTGAAGATTTGTGTGACGCTACATGCATTATTTCTTAGTTTTGTTTCACTTTAAATTAAGTATATATATTTGATGATTTATGTGTGTGTGTGTGTGTGTGTGTGTGTGTGTGTGTGTGTGTGTGTGTGTGTGTGTGTGTGTGTGTGTGTGTGTGTGTACTTGTGGAATGTAGATAAGGACGGATGAGATTGTCACCCATAGCATCCCCAAAATGAAAGAAAGCAAAATATGGAATATTAAAACAAATGTGAGATATAAGACGAAGAGATAGATAAGTGCGTATGCAAATTTTCTTTCTTACACTTGTTCATCCTGTAATAATACAGACTAGACATTTAAATGATTTCATGAGAGTGGGCAGCTGGGGTCACACGTAAAATTTTGACGGGAAATAATTAATCAACGAACCTGAAATTTCCGGTATGCTTTCCGACATCATCCGATGTGCAGAGTCGTGGTAGGCCATCAAGATCAATGGCTGAATGTGCTGGCATCTGAGGTTTTGAATGACCTAAGGTACATTGATGAAGTCCCGTTGCCTGGTGTTCTTCTTTTTCATAGTGCCGAATGTGATAATTTTTTTTCTCGGACGACACTATGTTATCGATCAATCTCTGTTGAGGAATGTCTAGAGAGCGAGGTTATTCAACATACCTTATATCTAGCACATTCTCCATATCTAAACTCCATTGAAAATGTTTGGGACGCTTTGGGTGGCTTGTCTAAGATATCCTCTAACGAATCAGAACACTCTTATACGTGCTCTGACAGAGTAGTAGGATAAATTCCTTTGACAGTTGCGAATAATGTTGTGCAAAGCATGACACAACGTGTGAAATGTTTCATCCTACTCCACAATGGACATATCCCGTACAGATACTTTTCAAAACAGGTCCTTGTTGTCGTTTGCATGCATATTTTTACTATTCCGTAAAATATTTTTACACTAAGGTGTTTCATAATCTTCTGCATTTTCTAAATTACTAAATGTTAATCATTCTAATGTCCAAATTTTTCAATAAATTCAAATTGTCACAATCTTATACTTGGTTTACTTTATCAAAGTCATTACAGACTTCGCAAATAAAAATCAAATCCTTCTCAGCAAATACTGTCCTTGGCCACTAAAGACCCGCCGTGTGGCCGGGGCTGATGCACGTTAAATCTGTCGGGACCCAAAGTCCTCCTATTGGCGTGGAAGTTAGGAGAAGGAGTGCCAACTCAGGTGTCATCCTCGTCACTTGACGATGGTTCAAAATTACGAGGTCCGTCGCCAATAGCCTTCGTGTTGTTTCTAGAGCGACGTTAATAAAAATTAAACTAAACTTAACTCAGTAAATACTAATCGATCAATCAGATTCTCAATGCAATACTCTAATATTGAATCATGAAATTAGAAAACCTAAGCAAAAATTGCCTGAGGTTATCCTGGATTGCTTTAAATTAAGAAGTATGTATTAAAAGAAATACGCAAACAATTTTTCACAGATTTTTATAAAATAACCTAAGACGAAAGTTTACTGAACAGGGAATTAAAGCATATATGTATATGTGGTTACCAAATTCTTTCAGGTTACGGTATCCTTTTTGAAACCAAGATTTTTCACGGTACGCAAGAAAACTACCGCGCATTTCACACCAGGGTTCTTCCTATTATCGTAACTTTTTCTACCCTCTTCACTTCAATTCTCCTTCGCTTTTATACAACTCGATTAATATGTTCATTTCACTTCTATAAAGTTTATTTAATTTGTATGACAATATTTCTTTCGGTTAGAATGAAGCCGCAAAGGTAAATATAAAGTCAGAAAGAAACCCCAGATGTTAGTTAAGGGAAATTTCTCGGACAGCTCATATTACATCTTTTTATTTTTAGGTATACAAAATATTCAGCTTGGATGATTATTTCCGAATTATGTGGATGACAATTTTGATTATTATTATTTTTATTTTAGCATAAGCGATTTGAAAATTTCCGAAGAACATTTATTTACATAGGAAAACGCATTACCTTTATTTATCAATCTAAATTTTACAAAATTTGGAATGTCATTCACACATTTCTTTCTGATTCCTTTACAAACAGCTTTTGACATTTATAATCGCATTCAAGTGAAATTCAACAAATATAATTATGAATGACAGGATTAAAATTTCGTTCCATTCATACAATTAGGTAAACAATTCAAAATAGTACTCGTTTTTATTGTTTGTTTTAAATTGCATTTAAAAATATATGAAAAGTTTATTCTTCAGTGAAAATTTCTTTTTTTCCCAATACTTTTCAATCATTTTTCGAGCAATTAAACTTAAGCTGTTGAAATATAAGAATGTTCATATTCTTATATGTAAAATTAAACACGAGAATAGCATTAAGGGAAAAAAATATTAATTCATTATGGTAAAAAAAATACCGTTTTACTCATTTATAGTATTTGCAAGAGTAAGTTTTTACCAAACTTCGAGCAAAAAATTATTAAACTAATTCAAACATTATGTTTTAGATTATAAGAAATTATTCAATACTTCTAATACTTCTGGAAAATAAAATCTAAAAATGAAATTAACGTTTCGAAATGTATTTCCAAGTAAGCAATTTTGGAAAAAAAAAATGGACTCGTGTCATTTTATGAGTATTAAAATGTATTTCACAAGCAAAACTTGTTCAATATTTTTTCTTATAATGTATATTTAAACAAATAAAATAATGTATAAAAATAATTTACAAATTTTTATTCTTAAAAGATATCTTTCAATTTTTAACTACTCTTTTTCTCTCTGTCTCAATTATTTTTCATCTAATTCAGGAAACCTAAAGTATAGCTTATGATTTTCCATTAAAAACTAATACTACTAAAATTTTCATAAGGTGTAACAAATCCTACAAAATAATATATCTTTTTTTAAAAAAGTTGTTTAATATTAAAACAACTAGACTTAAAAAGAATTTTAAAACGAAAATAAATGTAACTGAGTCTCATGAGGTTAAAAATTACTCTCCGCAAAGGCAATTATAATTCTTATAACAAAATTATTAACTTAATTATTTTAAAAATAACTATATCAATTGCGTTCTAAGCTGAACAATAATTTAAATTTCACCCGTTTATTTTTTCTCAAATTATTAATATTTTCGTTTTATATATATATATATAAAACTTATCCAACCCTCAAAGTGGAAGCATTACGCCTGTGTGCATTTTTTTTCTTCTTCTTATTCGATTCTGAAGCGATGTATTTAGCTCTAAAATGCGTTACGATTTTACTCAGACCTTGACATAAAAATGTTATTCAACCTTGAGATTCAAGTAAGCAATTCTGTTACGTTTTATTCTCAGAATTTCTCTTGTTCTTCATTTCAGAACATAATAACAGGAAGTGATTTTATGATAGGAAGAAAGGCTACCGCGAGGATGTTTTAATAAATAATTCTTGTTTTGGCTCACTTTGTCGGATAGAACTGTATATAAATTGGTTCGAAACTTTCTTTTTTTCCTGAAAAAAGAAGTTCAGCTTCAGTAATATCAAAACTGGGATAGCAATATATGAAACTCACAAAATGATAAACATAAGAAAAGATACACATTTTAAGCAAAGTTATTTGTAGTTGAGTAAGATAAGCGAACATAACACTTTCATATTCGGAATTCCGAAATCTACAAGAAAATATTAAAATAATTCTTTCTGATTTAACAGAGAGAAGATTCCAAATAATGCCATTATAGAGATAAAATTTTACGTGATTTTCTTTTTTCTTTTTTTTTTTTTTTTGTTACGCTTGAAAAAGAAACTGCGATGATTCACAAAACCGAGATTTCATCCAACTCTTTGAAAAATACTTGAAATGATTAATTTAATCTTTTTTATTGAATCGTCAATCAAGGAAATATATGGAGATGTATATGAATTTATCAAAAAAAAGGAAGATATTGTGTCCATTGTTCCCACCACCACAAAAAAAAATTGCAAGTATAGAATTACTACACCCAATTACCACAATTTCTCAAAAGTATTATTCGACGAAGTTGAACCAGATAATTACTTCTTTTATTAAATAAAGATTGGTAATCGAAATGAAAAAAAATTATTTAAAAGTTATCTTATCCTGTTCCAATGGGAAGATACACTTAAGAGAAACAGATGAAAGTCGTTGTCAAACATGTTTGATTGTTTATTAACGTTGCATTTAGAAGCTACACGAGGGCTGTTAGCGATGGACCTCCTAATTATAAACCTCATTCAATTGATGATGACGACACCGAGCTGGTGTCTCTATTTCCAGACTTCCACACCGCGCCACAGGAGGACTTGGATCTTTGCCAGATTTAATGTACATCAGCTCTAATACACTTCTTTCACAGCACCAAGACTTGAACGCACAATTTTTTGGATATAAAGACGGCCGCGAGTTCGCGATATTGACCACTCTGTTACCATAGCTACGATGATGATATATTGGTTTTCAATGTTGCGTTTTCAGCTATTATCATCATTTAAAATTTTAAACACAAATTGTTAAGGTAGAAAACGAACATCTTATTTCAATTCCATGAACTCTGGGATATTATTTCGAGGAAAAATTAAAAAATTTCATGAGCGACATTTTCTGCAAAATTTTCCGGGTTTAAAATGATGTATAGACATTATTCTTTTGGATAGGGTTCCCAAACTTCCAAACATTGCGACCCAAGTTTTCGAAACCGAATCTACAGCGACCAACTTCAACATCGGCTCGGCCGCGGTAGCCTAGTGGTCATGGTTTCGGATTCCTGGTCGGCGGTTTTCGTTCAGTCGCGGGTTCGAACCTCGGCCGCTAAAAACCGGCCGTGAAGCCGGGGCTAATGCACATTAAATTTCTCGGGGTCCAAAGTCCTCCATTTGGCGTGGTGTGGAAGTTAGAAGAGGGGTTGTTGGTTCAGGTGTAGTCCTTGCCACTTGACCGAGGTTCAAAATTACGAGGTCCGTCGCCAATAACTCTCGTGTTGCTTCTAGTGCGACGTTGATAAAAACTGAACTTAACTCAACACTGAATTTTTAACACTTAACACTGGATTTTCATTAACTGAACACTGGATTTTTTCTGAGACGAATAGAACATATTCATTCCGAAAAAAGATTTATGGATCAAAAAATGAACTTTTGTCAAGAAATAAATGCTTATTATCAATTACAATTGTATATAAAAAAAAATATTTCTAGCAAAGCTTGTGGGAAGGGTGCATTTGTTTTCGATTGCTGTTAATCATTGCAAAGCAGTCCAGGTCAATTAGAGTTATTTTCAGACGCAAGAAGTTCGACATTCACGACTTGTTTCGATACTTGGTTTTAAATCCTACCGTTGCCAAAAATCTAACTTTGCTCAAATATGAAGGTGTAAAAGGATGTAATAACTTCATAGTTTCATTAGAAAGAATTAGCAAAGTTTCATGGACCGATAACAAAATTTATGTCAATTAAGTACGATTAAATTCGGTTTTAGTACTGTATTTTCGGATAGGTCTATAAATTCCTCATGGGCTTCCAACGATATGCTGGTAGAAATGTTCACCTAGAAGGGATGCACAATCCAGTAACCTAGGCAGTTTTTTTCCTGCAATAAAGTAATAATTACAAAAAAAATTTAAAGCTTTCAAATGCTTTGAGATTATGGTAATTGTGCTATCAGAAATGTTCACATTATTTTCGGTTACTAATGTTTGAAATGTTTCGAAACTCTCATATTTGTGTAATAATCTCTGTTCTTCCCATAAAAGTAGTTTTGTGATAAATCCTCGAATGTTGTCATGCTTTGCAAATATATCTGTACCTCCCATGCTTTGTAAATATATAAATTTATTTCAATAAGTTTAATGAATATGTCTATCAAATACACGAACTTCAAAGCAAATTTCACACAATAATTTTTCTAATTTCTTTCAATCCTCCAAAAAAACATTGCGACTTCTTCACGGAATTCCACAAGCCTTGTTAGCATTTTTCCTCTTGATAGTCAACGCATTTCCTCATGCCGAAAAAGTAATTTGTGGTTCTCCCCCGTTTCTTTGCAAATCATTTCAAATGAATGCACATTTGTATTGGTTTTGATTTTATTAAACATACTACTTTAACAGAAATGTTCAAAACATTTTTTTAGTAATTTTGTACAGATTTTGAGACCAACATTTCCTTGTGAATGTTGCAGTATGAAACATAAATGAAATAACTAACTAGAATAAAATGTTAACCGGCAGTAGAAACTACACGATACTAAAGGAGATGCATTTTTAGAGGACTTAAAAATTAAATCTAAAAAATGCTTTTTTTTTAAATTCAGTTTGTCACTTGACCGTGGTTCAAAATTACGAGCTCCGTCACCAATACCCCTTGTGTTGCGTATAGTGTAACGTTAATAAAACTATGTCAAACCAATTGTCTCCTAATGAACAAATAAGTTAGAGACACTTTATTTACAAGGTAAACACTATATTTCAAAGTGCGCTAACAAGTAACAAACTATTTTTTAAATATACTATTCAGCGCTGATTTGTAGTTTGAGTTCTCATTCGTACTTCTTTCAACAGATACCTACAATCTTTCAGGGCCGCGGTAGCCTAGTGGTCAAGGTCGTGGACTCACGGCCGGCGGTTTTCGTTCAGTTGCGGGTTCGATCCTTGGCTGCCAAAGACCCGCCGTGTAGCCGGGGCTGATGCACGTTAAATCCTTTCTGGGCCTAAAGTCCTTTCGTTGGCGTGGTGTGGATGTTAGGGGAGGAGGTTGCCAGCTCAGGAGTCGTCCTCGTCACTTGACCGTGGTTCAAAATTGCGAGGTCCATCGCCAATAGCTCTCGTGTTGCTTTTAGTGCGACGTTAATAAAAACTAAACTAAACCTACAATCTTTCAGAGCTACAAGAAATAAGAATGTAATGCAAGATGGAAACTTAATATTAAAAAAAATGTGTTTCAGTATCCTTAGTATTGGCCAATTAGAAATAGTACATGATTAAAGGAGGCATGAGAAATGTAAATTGTTTACTAAAACTCTTTTTAACTCTAATCGGTTTTATATTTAAATGAAATAATATAATGAATAAGATTTAATAATAAAATTTTTAAAAAGAAACCCAGATAATCGGCGATCATTGGAAAAAATGTGGCAACGAAGTCAGAAATTATATCTAAAAATACTATTTACTACTAGGATTTTAGTAAAAAAAAAAAATTCTGAAATGTTATTTGTTTTCAATATCATATTATTCACTTTCAATACAATTATAATGGATTTTTATATTTTTCTTTTAGATATGAGTAAGTACCAATCTATATTTTATTTCGAAATAATAACTTATCTCACAATAAATTTTACAATTGTTTGTGAGACTATGTAATAATCAGATACATTTTTCCATGAAAGGAAACTTATAAATTGTGTGACGAGTATTTTATGTATATTAATTTACTATAACTATACATCCTAAAAAAAGCAAATAATACGAAGAAGAACAATTTATTTTTAAGCCAAATTTATATAAAAACACATATAAATAATTTTACACATCTATATCAGTACAATTATAAGAGTACTATAGTATTATTTAGATTAAGATCTATTCATGTGCTACAAAACTTTCACTTAAAATATTCTCCAAAAAATTAAATTAGTGAAGGTATCTAATCTTACAAAGAGCATCAGCTGGCCTCTCACACTGCTGGCTGGTGACACAGAGCCATTTTTATAATAAATAAGATCAACCCGAATAAGATGATTTAGGGTGTGCTGCAAAAAATTATCTCAGTTGTGTATAAGCTATATATTTATCTTTTGAAATTTTAAATAAGCTCATTGTTCGTTATTTTAACACGAAGTATAAATTTCGACGGACCAAGACTTTTATACTAATTTTTTTTATTAAAACTTAACAATCAAATTGGTTGAATCAATCATAAGAAAAAGTAACAGTGGGTTTCGGTGAAACACGCAGTATTTATCCACCTCCGTTGTTTACAGTTAAAGTGATAGTGAGTCTCTGCGTAACGGTGATTATCCACGCTCATTGTTGCTGAAAATCGTTCAGCTTTTACTTATAGCCGGTACAAAGCGCACAAGGGTCAACACTCACTCTTTTACAACACCAAAGTAGCTAAGTGATAATTTTAATTTAAATCAAGTGAAAAAAAACTACATGTATAAATTACCTGTCAAATAAAAATAATTTTAAATGCTAAATCATTTACTAATTTGCTTAAATATTTAAATAGGTTCGATTTTCTATACATAGTACTAAGCAGACAAATATTTTCTTATGTATATATATATATATATATATATATAATTGGTGTTTTGAATCTAACTAATTCCTTTCAACAATTGTGTTATTCTTCTTTTTGATGAATATATTTATTCATTTTCACATTTGAATATTCTGTTCCAAACATTTATATATGAGTAAAGTTTTATTTTTTGAATTTTAGATGAAAAATTATTACAGTTGGGCTTTCAGCGAATTAAGAAAAATTCTAAAAACATTAGATGCCTAATTTTAGAAGTAGAAAGTATTAAATTTGCAGGAAAAAAATTCATACAAACAAGTCAATCGGAAAGCAGAGATTGATGAAGTTATTTGAAAATTAAATTTAAACTTGTAAAATTAATTGTTATCTAGGATATTGTATCAACAATTAATCTCTTGTTCATTTGACTCAATTCTCATGTTTTATGCGAATCAGAGATAAATATCAATATAAGTATCAAAGTACCATCTTTTCTTCTGTTCTGCATCGATATAAGTTTCTCAGAGATCGATATATACACCATACTTAAAATTTCACTGTAGAACTTTGTTTACATTTTTATATGTATATTGCATGCTAAAATACTTACATGATTTATGCCAGAAAATGCTTAACTTTTCAGCTACCTAGATCTTGTAATACTAACTTAATTAAATGAATTTCAACAAAAATGCAATAGTAATTTTACTGAAAGCTTATTTCTTCGAAAATCATACGTGTGGAATCTGTAATGCTCAGAACATTTTATATATATAATTCAGAATAACTTGCATACAAAACATCCAAAATCTTAACCAGTAAATATATCTAGACTTAAAGAAAACAAAAGCTAGAATTCAAATTAAAACACTACTCTTTTTTCGAAATAAAAAGTATCGAAACAAAGTAAAAAATAAGTACAGAAAATGACTTTAAATAAGCTGTTATTTTTATAAAGAATTCAAACTACTTTTGTTCATTCCATTTGAAATATGGTGTGGTATTTAAGCTTCTTTACTAGATCAAGGTAGATGCCACAGAGAATTTTCTTTATTTTCACCTCTTCAAGTTGATATCTTGGGGGCTAGAAACATAATCCAATGCAAAAATAAAATAAAATTTCCATTTTGGTAATCTGAAAGTCAGTTTCAATTATCTGAATTAAAAAAAATAGTACTTAATTATGATTTGAAAAAACTTTCGAAGGACAAGACAATGCGAATATAAATTGATTCATTTATCAATCGTCTAAGCAATCTTTAATTATGAAGTTATTTTTATTATGTATGCAGAAGAAAAGTCGAAGCTCTTTATCTACTTAACAGTTATTCTCTTCATTTGCAGTCCTACTGGGCGTGCAGATTGTGTGCACGAAGGCAACTGAGAATAAAGAGTGGCCGCAACAGCCCGCATCAAAACGTAGACTCGTTTTTTCTCAGCAAATCGCTTCAAAGAAGAAGGAGCCAATCACAAGGGAATTAAGGTAGCTTAAATAGATAGTATCTCAAACCCAAATTTTTGCTGTGTTCAGTGCTTGTTTCTACAGTATTTGCTATTGCTCAAAGCAGTGAAATCTTAACAATTCAGCAAGATTAGCACGTTCGAAAGTATCAAATGAAAGAGAACACCACAGAAATTCTGCTTGTAACCGAATGGTGTAGAGCTACTAAAGGCCGTATTAAATGATAAAAAAAAAACCGCGCCGGACAGCCACTCCTTCAAGCGTTTATGAGAGATAGACTTGTGCAAAGATTCAAACTCAACAAAAGTGACAAGAAACACATTCTTGTTTTATTACATGGTTATAGACAAATCAGAAGGAAGGAGGTAGAAGGACCCTGAAGAATAATATCGACCGCATAACCTGTATTAAGATGTCCATATTTTTTATATTGTATTCTAAGACTTTTATGAGAGGCTTTGTTATAAAAGACTAAATTTGAAAAACTTGTCCAAATTCTTTGTGAAGCCAGTTATTGTCATTAAGATGGCTTTATACAAAACTTTCTTAAATATTGTTTCTCTAACTCAGAGAGAGACAGTTTGAAAGAATACTAAAGGAAATCGAATCTTTTGAAATCGGAAATCGGTATTGAAATTCAGTACTTACATTACAGAATCAGAGACGAGTGCACTGTTTTTGTAGCTGAACTTTTATGCTTAAATTTCGCCATCGAGTGGATTGTTTAACAAAATTGTGTAGCCTCGAGCTATCTCATTTTTTCTGATTCTCTCTCATCCTAGGAAATATTAAAAAACATATCTTCCTCAAATGATATTTTTGTTGAAATTCAAAAGCATCTCAAACACCTCAAAGATCAGAACATTACTATTTGTTTTTCTTTTGTTCATTGACATTCTGGTATTTGTGGCAACGAGAGGGCTGACTTTCTGGCAAAGACTGCCACGAAGCGAGAAATTGATTTTAAAGTTAATATTCCTCAATCGTACTTTAAAAAGAATATGATGGAAAATGTCTTGAAATAATGGAACGGAGTATATATACTGCTGTTTGTAGAAAATGCAACACCATGAAAGAATCATCAGAATCAAATGAAATTTAATGCAGAAACGACTTGTACTGATACAAATAAATGATGAAATTTTCAAAACAAAAGAAACAAATTAAGCGTCCGAAATCAGTATTTGGTGCAGCCACCATGCGCTGCAATAAGTGCTGCTATACGACGTGGCATGGAGTCAAACAGATGTTGAATATCTGCTTGAGGAAGAGAATTCCATATCGCTTGTATGCGCAACCAAAGTTCGTCTTTGGAAACTGCAGGACGCGGATCACGAGCGAGACGCCGACCAACCATATCCCACACGTGCTCAATAGGCGACATATCCGGTGAATAAGCAGGCCAAGGAAGAAGTTGCATGCGTTGTGCTGAACAGAAGTCTCGAACAGTCCGCGCAACATGTGGGCGTGCATTATCCTGCTGAAAGATAGCTCCAGGGATGCCTTGAAGGAAAGGAACGACTTCGGGCTGTAGCACTTCACGGACGTACCTGTTGCTATTGAGATTACCCTCAATTCGTATCAAATTGGATCGTCCATGATACGAAATCGCACCCCAGACCATAACTCCGGGTGTTCGACCACTATGTCGTTCAATAATACACTCAGGAAGGCAGCGTTGACCGGCATAACGTCTAACACGAACACGGCCATCATGGGTCCACAAATTGAAGCGTGATTCATCTGAAAAGACAACTTGGTGCCAATCAGCTCGCCTGTCTCTGTGCTCAAGAGCCCACTGCCGACGCAGCCGTCGATGATTCGCCGTGAGGGGAATCCTGTATAAAGGCACCCTTGCACGCAATCCACGGCGCAGCAGACGACGACGAATTGACGAAGCCGACAATTGTACACCTGTAGCAGTAGACCAACGTGCTGCCAGCTGCCTGGAGGAAGCTGTGCGATCATTCACCGCCATGCGGAGCAGGTGTCGATCATCGCGCTCTGACGTCACCTTCTGTCGTCCAGTGCCTGTTTTTCGAGTTGTTCGGTGCTCGTCGGTCCACTGCTTCCAAACTCGCATCACTGTGGAACTGTTCCGCTGCATACGAGATGCTATTGCGCGATAGGAAAATCCTCCTTCTCGAAGGCCGATTATCCTCCCTCGTTCAAACTCCGTAAGTTGCTTGAATTTCTTATTCTTCCGTCGTGGAGGCATACTCAGGTCTCACTAAACGTTTGCCACTAACAAATAATCATAGACTTTTTTCAACGTCCCGCTACAGCACTTTATTTATACGCTTTCAGCATCAATTCAGAGGGCGCTGCGCGCGCCGCGCACGCGCGATGGCTCTGAAACTTTATTAATTTGCATAATATCCTATAATTGACATTTGCTGCGAATTTCATTTGATTCTGATGATTCCTTCATGGTGTTGCATTTTCTACAAACAGCAGTTTATTAAATCAAATACAGCAAGCATCACGAAAAGATTTTTTCCAGCCATCAATTTAAAAATGTCCTGCCATCACTTCTTCACTAGCTTTAAAATTACGCAATTTCTTACAGGTCACGGTAACTTTAAAAAATATCTGAATAGATTCAATTTAAGTTCGAATACAGTTTGCAACTGCAGTGTCGGAGGTGATGAGGACATTGAGCACATTCTATTTCTACGTTCAAAATTTGTCCCACAGAGAAATATTCTTAAATTAGCTTTGAAAAAATTAAACATTAACTGGCCTCCAAATCTTAGTAATTTAATTTCTAGTAAAAATTCTTTTGTACTTTTTATGAAATATATTGAAGATCTTTATAATCCTTCTTAATTTTTGTTTGTACATTGTTTAGTCACATTTTTTTTTTTTTTTTGCTGTTGTTTTTGTTTACAGTCATATACTGTTTTAAACTTACTTCTGTAAGGCCTGTGTGATGCTTAGTGGTAAACAGGGACGTTGTTTGTTGTTCAGTAAAAAAAATCGAACCTTTAATTGGGTGAGCTAAAACTAAACATACACACGCATATAATATATATATATATATATATATATATATATATATATATAAGATTCTGTAAAGTACTAATACAATTCAAAATAATGCAAATTGCAAAAAAAAAGTTGCATACTAAATATAATAACTGAATTACAACGTTGTCTTTCTTTCAGTCAAAAAGAATTAAAAGAAAATTAGATAAGTTTACCTCAGTACAAAATTTTCCTTTACATATGTTTTTCTGATATCAATACAAAACTTCGAACGACTATTATTAAATATATGAAAATGATTTAAATATGAAAGGATGTCATATGATAAAGTGTAATTAACAACACTATCAAACAAACTTCTACAATCTTAAGTCACTATAAGCACGTTTAAAATTTATAATCGCATGAAATGTTTTATCAATGAATGCACCATACTTTTTAGTCATTCAAATGAAATTGATACTAACATAAAATAAGGCAAAATTGTTATATTAATATAAACATTTTGCTCATCAAAATCTTTTTAAACATATATCACAATGGCTCTTAATCGGTTTTCCGGGGAACGCTTCTGTTCCGGGATCTTAGATAAGGCCTTCTATTAAAATCTGAATGTTAAAAAGCAAATAATTTTTCGGTTGTAATAAATATGAGTCCTTTTTTTATTTTTCAACTTTAAAATCCTATAAAATTTCAAGTGTTCTGTAATTGTGAAAAGGTTCAGAATGTTCAGATGTTTAAGCTAAATGCGTGATTATTTCAAGTTTCCTATCTATCACAACATTTAGTATTTCCAAAATCACCGATTGTAATTTAACAATTGTTCCAATGTCTCCTTATTTCTTCGGTTAACTGGAACCAAGCAAATCCTCCTTGACAAAATTTTCTCCAAAGTTAAAAAAGAAGTAACTTTATTACTTTAAGGCCTCAATAACATTTTCTCAAATTTTGACACACGTCAGTTTGAGCTATATTTCCTTCACTTCCAATTTTATTAAAGCTATTTGAAAAGGTTGTCAAAACTAATTGTTAGCTACGAATTATACTTGTAACCGTCACTGATTACGACTGTTTAACGCTGAAACATATTTTCATAATCATATTATCTTAAATACTGATTCTTCAGAGAATTGTGATGTAATAGAAAGAATTCTTTAAAAAGAGCTTTGATGGAACTTTCAAGAGAAGATATCCAGTGTTTCATTAAATATTTCGTTGTTTCCTTCCAGAAATTCCACTTTGGAAAACTTTCTCAAAGATGTTTAGCACCATCCTTTTAGTACGAATAGCTAATGTTGCTCCAATGTAATTGAATTATAAATGTTTACTTTTTAAATTGTTTTACTATTCCTGCATATCCATATTTTGTTTTCCTAAAACTGTTTCCCGCAAGTGTGACGTGAAGAAATAGACTTTTGTTAAATTTTGAATTTTCGGGAGCATGAAGTTACGTATTTTGCAAGAAAATTAAGTCTATAATCAGTTCTCGCTTATAGTTGGAACTTTACTGACGAATTAAACTTGTCATCTATTTCCATTCTTTAATTCTGTTTGACATCGAAGACGTAAGTTTTTCATTTTAAATACACTGGTTTGGAAAATAAGTGTATGTATTAATGAAAGACAGTCAAAATAAAATGGTACAATGATGTTTTCGCCTCTGAAATCAGCCCCCCTCCGATTCTCTTATATAAATATCTATTTACAAAAACTAAACTGTATTCTCCCTACCCTATCCCCTTTTTTAAAATTATGATCATTACTAGAGGTCTCCTAGTTAACCATCTCTGTATTGCACAGATTTAAAACTACCTGCAATTAAAAAGGAAATAATAGATTGTTCCATAATCATAAGACCAAATACTTGTAAAAATAAAATCACGATTAATCCAAAACCGAACTGAAAATATAGGTAATCCTAGGTATAAGCCTAGATCTTTTCATTTGCAACAATTTTATCAGTAAAAAAGAAGCCACAAAAATAGGGATTGAGACTTACTAAAGTAAAACCACCAACGACGTTAGGCTATTCAAGATTTTATCTTCACAAACCTCGAGAAATTTATAGTACTCTGAATTGCACATAATTATAATTTCTTCCCAAACAAAATGAAGCGAGATTAAATAAATAATAAGAAGAAAAAAGTGAAGTGAATTAGAGATAGTGACATATAAATGGAATAGAGTTGAAAGGCAAGAGAAAGGAGATAAAAGGTAACGCCAAACTGTTAATATTTGTAAACTGCATTACAGTATTGTTGTTAATCTTTTGGATTAAAAGTGAAGGAACATAAGTTAATCTTTTGGATTATCTTAGTGAAGGAACATAAATAAAAATTGGCTGTTTGCGAGAAGTCATTGAATCAAGCTATGAATTGGTATCTATCACTTTATTAGATGATCTTAATTTAGAATTGGCGAGTTAATTGGAATTCGAGAGAGAGCGACCTTATCTATCCTTCAGGCGATAAATGAAGTGTTTTATCTTTTTTATACATATCTTCAATTGGAGAGTAGTATTTATTAATTGTTTAATTAGTACAATAGTGAGAGAGAATCAAATAATGAAGAAAAAGCATTAAACAGCAGCAAACAAAAAAAATAATTCTTATTGTATAGCGTTTTTAAGTAAAACAGGAAACTAGAATATTTTTAAAAAAGGAAAAGCAGTTATACATTGTCAACATAACATAATTATTTTACCAATTTGTTTGAGGAAGTAAACTATCAATAACTCAGAGGAAGTACGGATCAAAATGCTCCTCATCTCTGTATTCTAATATGTAAATATTTCTATAAGAGGAAACACGTAAAACGAGTTTCTTAGGTATATATGAAGGTAATAATCTTTCTATTTTAGTAAACGTCATCCACATAATCAAGCATAGACACTTGAAAAGCACATTTTTCCTTAATGAGTTTTGAAACTTAATCAAACTTAAAGTATAAAAATATTTATTTTATCTGTTTTTCTTGCTTCATTCGCACAGCATTATATTACGGATGCTAATATGTATTTAGTCTGTTTAAAATTAAATAAAATAATAATTGAAGAGAAAAATATAAATTATAAGAGAATCTGCATTAATAGTAAATATATATATTTTTTATTTTAGTTAAAATGCGATTCAATGTCTCTCTTTCTTTTCTCTAATTTTAATTAGATTTTCGTCATTTGCTCCAATGAAAGAGTAATTGATTTTGCTGACATTTTCGATATAAAATTAGATAATTGTTCGTTTTCTTCTAATAACATTTCATGTATTGAGGTTGGGGAAAAATTCATTTTCATTTTGTTTATCTATCCGTCGTTAGTTCATTGTCAGGAAAAATAGAAAAGATCCTTTCTTGCTCCAGGCTAATAACTTTTAATTATGACGAACAGTAGCGTTCATTTTTCAGAAAATGGAACGCTTACGGTCAGAATTACGTACTAGTTAACTCAATTGTATAAACAACTGTCAATTGTTTACAACTAATAATAATTCTGAAAAATTCTAAAAATTAGTCTCATTATTTCTCATATAAATCATAACACAGGTGTTGTAAATTAATGAATGAGGAGTGTAAATTACTATCACATACATGCACGAGAAAAAAATAACTATTTAATATGAATTTATGGAGCTATAGAAGTTAGATTAGGAAGAAGCTACCAGTTCTTTGATACTGAGAACCAGAGAATCTTTTAGGATTCTAATGTGTTCAAGAGTAATAAAATCTTCTGTAATTTTGATTAGATTTTCCAATATCGACCCGACAGTAAAAGTTTGTTTTTCGCGCACTTACAATGAACAAAACAGAATGAAAATATACTGTTTCTTGTGTTAATAGAATAGTATATTCTGCTTTTCTTTTCTGTTTTCCAAAGTGTAATGCAATTAAAAATCAAAATAAAACTATAAAAAATATTCAAAACGCCGGATTTCTATTATATCATTTTTATTAAAAAAATTCAAGTTTTCATGATACAATTATTAAAAAAAAATTATGAACGATAATGTAAAGAGATTTTGAAACTTGCTATTGGGTTGGCAGCTAAGTAATTTCGGATTTTGTCGACAGATGCTTTTAGCACTTTATTTTGTTTTGTCAACGAGTCCAAATTATTTTGTTTTCTTGTTGTTTGGACTTCCACCTTTGATTAGCAGTGGGAGTGAATGTAAAGGTTATTGGCGCGAGAGCCAGAAGTGGCTATGCTGCGCCAAACAAGATTTAACTGTAGTCGAGATGTGAAAAAATTGAGAAAAAAAAAAAGACAAAATTTTGTAGACAAGAAGAAGAGTCGAAAATAGAGAAAGATCGCTGAGTATCAAGGGAGTTCGTCACCCGTTTTTACCAAACACAGTAAGCCCCACGGGAAAGAAAAAGATCACTAGGGTGCCTCGGGGTCATGATTCCCGTCTTACCTAATGAAAGCAAGTCCCTGAAGTTCCCTGATATAATCCTCAGGGGCAGAGTTCTCGGCTATTCCCCCAGAGGCTGAATACCGATTTTAGTCGCCTCTTACGACATACATGAGCTACAGTGGAACTATTCTGTCATTCCCGGTCACCTCACCTTTAATTAGGAAGAAAATTGTATCGATTAGATATTAAATTTCGTTTTTATCTCAATTTAAAAATGGAAGAACAAAACGCTCATTTCAGACATATCGTATTATTTCCGAAAAGGCAGGAACGTATCGCAAACATGCAATAAGTGCCATATATGGTAATGAAGCCTTGAAAGATAAGTATAGTCAAAATTGGCTTTTCTAATATCGTTCTGGTGATTTTTCACCCAATATGCGCAACGATCTGGCAGACTAGTTAAAGTTGATGAGAGCCATTTCAAGGTCATTATCAATTCAGATCGTCATAACACAGTTCCTGAGATTGCAGAGAAACAATGTATCGCCCTATGCATTAAATTCCCTATGCATTCCTTCTAGAAGTGTTGCAACAGGGTACGAAAACTTCCATTCCTTTGTAATTTTACAGTAACAGCACTAAGAGAAGACACAGGACTTTCAAAGGTTAGTGACACTGGTACAGGAACAAAACCCATTTTCAACTACAGTCACAATTACATCAGCAACGTTCAGCTCACCAGCTCTCACTACGGACCACCTCCGCTGCAATACTCTGCACATCCAGCCCAGGTTCGGACAATTCCCAGCAGATACATGCTGCTTCTCCACATATTCACCAGGTACGCTCCACTTTCAAGTGCCAAGAGTTTCCAGTAGATTTACCGATCGATCTCCACAACAGCAGACCCCAGACAGACTGATTGAGGCTTTCACGAGGTGCACCTGTTCCAGCCAGATATGATGTCGCATAGGAATATTCAGGAAAAATCTGCAACTTTCTTCCCCATGAAGATATCGTCTCGATAATTGCACTTCCGGAAGCTTTCCATTGGTCGCCAAAGTCGCTAAAACCGTCGACAAGGTTAATGAGTCGTTGCTTAAACTTCTTTTGACTGACTCGTGACATGTTTGAAAATATTTCTATACCTTCACGAGAGAACCGCTACGGGAAAGCGCCAGCTCATAACAGTAACAATATCGGCAATTTTATTATAAACTAAATAGTTATCAATTATCTAGATTTAAAATAAATAGTGTGAATCAATAGTTATTACATAGTGTGAATCATTGATTTAATATATCTCTCTAAATTGTTCTTATGTATACAGATAATTATATTAGATGTTTTTCATAAATGAAAATTAGGCACATATACATAGAAATTAATTTTACACTTTCAGCTACAGCACAAAATTCTGACCATAAATTCCCAACCTATCCTATGCCGAGGAATAAATCCGTGAGATAAAGACTAGCCGGCGCCTTTAATATTTGATCGTCTAATAATGCAAATTTCACAAGGAATTCGAGTTAGGCACTCGCAGAACGTAGTTGTCTTTCGGGGATTCTTCAAATATCTGCTGATCAGGCCGAGTTTAATCTCAATAATTTTTGAAGCTTACGCATTTCCAAAAACACGCTATAATTTTTCATATATTATTAAGTGCTGACAATTAAATAAGTGAAGGAGTGTCGGATATATCATTTTGGGCTTTTGATATTTGTCATATCTGTATCTGTTTTCAGTAAATATTAAGGTTTATTTGAATTTTATCTCGGCTTAAAATTTTCTTAGAAACATATTAGGTTCCAGAATTAAGTTAACGAATGTTAGTATTCGACTGTACTTGGGGCTGAGAGACTTTAGATACATATATTGAAATTGGGACCACAAAATGTATATGAATTGGTTGTATTACTCATTAGATTTTAAGCGACAGAGCATATTCGGAATGTTCATTAAATTTCATTTTGAGTCCCACAAACAGATAAAAGTTCAGAAAAATTATCTTAGCAGGAAATAATTCCTTGACTTGAATAATAAGATACATATTATATATATATATATATATATTATATATAATTTTCTTTTCACTTGTTTTAACTGATCATTTTCGCTCGAAAAAGTACAATTATTCCAAATGAATATTAATTAGCTCGTAGTGAGTTTACTTCCGAGCCCCAGGCTTCATAGAAGCAATTAATATGAAGCAAAAAGAATATCTTCCTCAAATTCTTAATGCATTTTTATTTTCATATGTAAAATGTTTTTAATACAAATACATTGTCCGTGTTAGCAACAAAAGAATTGAAAACAGACAATTCTGCCACAAAAATCAAGTATTAAATTAAATATTAAAATAAAGCAAACGATAAATTATTAAAGCTGACAATACTACTCCGTTTGGATATTAAAATGAAAGAAGACGATAAAATAAGAAATTAAATATATCTTAGCAATGTAAAAATACCTTTAAAAAACTATATGTAATTATTATAATCATAACATATTATAATATCAATCTTTTGAACCTAACATCCTGTATCTTTTATTTTATACCTATGGAATTATTTGAAGCCATTTTCTCAAAACTACAACCTGTTAGCACACGCTAAAAATTTTAAAAAAAGAATCTGCATCTTGTTGTAATCATCCGTAATCACTGTCAAACAGATTTGGAACTCTTTCTGACTTAAGACTCTCTCTACATTGAAATTTGTGGTGTATCGACTAACAGAGAAGTATCAACAATTGAGAGAGTTAGAAAAGAAATTTCTTAAAATACTTCGATTCCGGAAATCTACTCAAGAACAATCTGCTGAATTAATGCAAGAGCAATATACGTAATCGACAAAATAAACACAGGCTATATTACTTCACCTGAAAATAATACAAGTAAAAATACGAGGCTTACATTTACAAAAGAAAAACTTCTGCAGACAGAGGCGGCCGCGGTAGCCCAGTGTCCATAGAAGCGGACTCGTGGCTGTTGCTGATTTCGTCCAGTCGTTGGTTCGAGCTCTGATACCAGCAAAGACCCGCCGAGTAGCGAGACTGAGGCACGTTAAACGTGGTCGAGGTTCCAAGTCCTCCAGCTTGCACAAAGTGGAACTTTGGATAGGGATGTGAAAGTTCCGCAGTCGTTCTCGTCACTTAAGCGAAACTCAAAATAGCGAGGTATGTCGCCAACAGCTCTCGTGTTGCTTCTCGGTACGATGTTAATAAGTAATCAATCAAAATCCGAGGATAGAGCTTCTGACGTATTTCCTTCGTTATTTAACTCTACAGTCATATTAAGCATAATAAATAGTCAATGAGTTCAAAACTTCAATGGAAGGTACGTAAGAAAAAGACATTACAGTTTATTAGCTCTCAACGTAGAATACCCCCCCCCCACACACAAAATCTTTCTTTCTCTCTCTCGAATCCTTCTTAACTTAATCAATCATAATTTATTTTCTAATAATAAAGTCTTAGCTTACTAAATCACTCGTTCTGATTCAAACACTTCACGATAAAAGCAGATACGATTCTTATTCCTCAGTTGCAATCCTCTTAAACAACAATACCAGAAGTTAAAACGCCTTAACAGCAGCCAATGAAGGACGTCTCTTTTAGTTCGGTTCTAGAGGCGCAACAAAAAAAGTGACCGATCGACTTATTTTCGGACCCACTGGATCAGGGTTCGAAACACCATCGATCCTCCAAGGTCAACTGAGTTTCTCCTCCACGGATTCGGAAAACATCTAACGCGGAACCTCTAACTAGGAGTCGTTTCAATCCAAACGATTGATTACAATGATCCAATCTATCAGTTTGTCCTTGTCCCTTATCTCCTTTCTCTTCCTTTTTAATTCAATTTCGATTATATATTACAGTTTATATTCAATTCACTACACTTCTTATGTTCCTCCAATTTACCTAATAATGTTTCATTTTAGTTGAAAAGAAAATATAACTTGATGCAATTGAAATTACCAAAATATTCCAGAGGTTAGTGAAGAAGAAAATCGCAAATAACCCAATGTCACAAGCTGAGGGAATTCCACGGAAACCTTCCATATTGGCTGAATTTCTGAACTCAATTTTCCAAGACCTCTTAAGGATAAAAGAAAGAAGAAAGGGTCAAATACCAGCACCTAATTCAGAACACTGAAGAAAATTCACCGACAAGGCAAATAGTAGACAATTTTTCAGACACCACCGGAAATTATCTAAAGGAAATGAACTATCTGGTAGAGAAAACATCTTAATTAAAGTTTACTAAAGTAATCTTCTAAAAATATGAACTGAAAAAGTGACTTGTGTACGTTGTATGACAAGGTACAAACTTAACTGTGCGTTCTCTGGAATCTTTGGGACTTCTTAAAGAATAATTAACTTTTTTTTCTATTAGAGGAATTCGTTCTCCCAAATGATTTAATGAAGATTTGGTTGGGAACGGCCACGCGGAATGAAGTTTGTCGAGAATACGACCAATTTTTACATCTGTGAACTTAATTTTTAAATATAGAAGTGGAAAGTGAATTAAGAGTAAAATTACGAAGGTATCATTTTCCTCTGGTAAAATATGTGTAAAAAAAATTTCAGTAAGAATTCTGTTATTAAATCAGTTTTGGCTGTGTGTTATTTATTTTCAAACAACAACGCTGTTTATAATGCATCGTTGCATTTCTTGTGAAAAATTATCCTATCCGGCAGAGAATTGGAACGATCCTTCGAGCATAAATTTAGAAATGAAGGAATAATTCATCAAGAAAAATGGTAGTGTGTGTTATCTAAAAAATGTTTCGAAGAGCTATTTGACGCAATCTAGACATAAATGTCCGATAGGCTCAACAGGATATTTTCAAATTATGTGGTCTGATCTTAAAGTAAGAAGGTGGATATTTTGTTGAATAAAAAAGGAAGAATTAACGATCTCTTTAAGTAATTATATACATAACAATTATTACAAACTTTTATACAATAATTGGTTGAAACTTTAGTAGTAATACTTAATGAAAAGTTCAAAGGAATGTTGTGTAATAGGTTGTCTAACTGATTCTGGTTCTTCAAGTTATTCGAGTTATGACTCTGAAAAACATTGAAATACAGTGGCTCAAACAATTGAGGATACACCTTACTTTCACTTGATAAATCCAACTTTTAATGAAAATAACACATTAACTAGAATAGAACACGTATTTTTACTTTTACACGTAATAAAAGGGTTAATATACAGTAAAAATAACGAAAATCAACAAAAAAAATATCTAAAATTAAAAGTTTCACAAATATTTGAAGTAAACATAGGCAGATCTTTACCTCAAAAAATTCAGGATACACCAATGAAATTTTTTCGATATATTACATGCATAGACAGTATCAGTATTTTGTTGCATGTCCTTTGGCTTTTATAATGTTCTTCAAACGTCTTGGTACCGATTCGACCAATTTTTTAGTGGTATCTGGAGATATTTTATCCCATTCTTCTTGTAACACTTGCTTTAAATGGGCTTTGTTTCTAATCTGGTGTTTTTGGACCGCTGTTTCTAGTGTGACCCACAAATTTTCTATGACATTGATGTCAGGGGACTGTGGCGGTGTGTGCAATTGCTGTTTACAATGAAAAAGACACCACATTTTGACATTACGTGCCGTGTGTTTGGGGTCGTTGTCGTGCTGAAATATAAGATTTCCATCTAAACCCAATTTTTGTGCACTTTCTTTAAGATTGTTGCGGAGTATGTCTATATAAAGCTTATGATCCATTATACCATCTATAAAAACTAAATTTCCTACCCCATTTGCAGCCATACAACCCCAAACCATGACGGATCAACCACCATGTTTAACTGTAGGGCGTAAATTTTTTGGATCCAAAGCGGTGTTCGGCTTTCTCCAAAAGGTGGGACGACCATCGCTTCCAAAAATGTTGAATTTACTTTCATCACTAAATATAAATTTCTTCCAAAAGTTTTCTGTCTTCAACTGATGAGTTTTTGCAAACTCCAAACGCTTTTTCTGATTTTGTAAGCTTATGAAAGGCTTCTTTCTAGCTACTCGACTGCTATATCCAGCATGTCTAATCACATTTCTCACAGTTTCAGCACTTACACTTCTGCAGATTATTCGAAAAGTTTCTGCAACTAGTTTGACTGCACTCAGTTTAGGATTAATCTTGATATCTTTTAAAATTTTCCTTTTAGCTACATCACTCAGAATACTTTTCCTTCCTCTTCCACTCTTATTTTGAATTAATCCATCGCGTTTAAATTTCCCAATGATTTTCTGGACACATGAGTGACTTCTACCGACAATTTCAGCTATTTCACGATAAGAGTTTCCCTTCTTAAATAACCTTAATATAAATTTTCTTACATCAATACTAGTCTCTTTCCGAGGCGCCATTTTCCATTTAAAATTACAGCTTTATATTCTCATAACCAACTTCAAAAGACAGAAATAACAGTTGAAAAAGTTTAGGATAAAATTTCCCAAACTTAGATTATTAGTAGCAAGCAAAAAGAAATCAAGTGGTAGTTAAACAAAAATTTCATTTGTGTATCCTCAATTTTTTGAGGTAAAAATCTGCTTATGTTTATTTGAAATTCCTCTAAAAATTTTATTTTAGAATTTTGTCGTTGATTTTTCTTTATTTTTACTGTTAATTAAACCTTTTGTTATGTCTAAGAATAAAAATTCGTTTGCACTTCTGGTTAAGGTGTTATTTTGATTGAAAGTTGGATTTATCAAGTAAAAGTAAGGTGTATCCTCAATTGTTTGTGCCACTGTAGATGTTCTGTGAATTTTTCTGTCCGGTAGAAAACTTACTTTTTTTTTTAATAAAACTTTATCCTGGATGTGAATTTTTTCAGTTTGAAACAACAATCATTAACCTGTTAAACTAATAAAAGTTTAAAGTTATTTACTCAAAAAAAATAATTCGAGCCTTATGAAAACAACCCAATATTTTTTATATTAATTATTTATTAACATTTTATTTCGTTCTTTTTAATAACGTTTGAATAAACTTCATTTCAAACAAATGAATTAAATTAATGCATATCTTTATTAGTAAAATAAATATTAATTTCATATTCATAACTTTAATTTTTTTCGGTGGTTCTATAGTAAAAAAATCTAAGCATCTTACATTAATACTATGCCTGTGATTGTCGCTGTAAAGAAAAAGAATATCATTTCATTGTAAAATTCCTAATGTAAAAGAAAAGAAAAGTTACCAGTCTTTAAAAAGCTTCATTCTTAATGATTTAAGCAAAATTGAATACTTTAATCTAAATATAAAAGGGATAAAACCTGTGACTTTTGTTTTACTTAAAGTATCCGTACACCTTCGGAGAACAATTTTTGAAATACACTTATATTTGCTATCAAAATATTTTTAACGCTAAAATATAGCCTAAAACTATGAAAAACACATTTAATAATCTGCTTTTAATTAAAAAAAAATTGGAGTGGAAAACATGGTAAAAATAGTACATAAATTGATTATCAGAATAACGCTCATAACGCAAAAGTAAACAAAAATATCATTACTCTGCAAATATTATCTTATTCATCATAATAGTTTTGGAACTGGTACTACTTTCAGGATGAAAATCATATTGTTATAGTTTTTATTGCGTTTCGAGTCAAATAATAATGAAAAATCAAGAAAAAGTTATAAAAATACATGATTTACAATTTTGTTACTAAAAATGTATCAATTTTACAACCATGAAAGTAGTACTGGTTCTTAAAAACTATGTAAGAAAGATACTTGTAACATTTAAATTAATTTGGTTCATTACTTTTTCTGATATCTACTTTGCCATATGCGAATATGTCGAGAAAACTCATTCTGAGAAAAATCGAAAATAAACTTTCAAATGCAATTAAAAATTAGCTACCGAATAAAATTCAAATCCCTGTCACTTAAGTTCTAAATAAGGTATAAGCAAAATTCAAACACTATTAGAAAGAAAAATATTTAAATTTTAAACTGACATTAAAATTAGAAAATCTAAAATTTTGACAAAAATGGCGTTTTAAAGGTGCTTAAGCATAGTGCTATGAGTCAGTTGATTATATATAATCAACTCAGTTGATTATATATAGTGGTCCCGGTCGCAGAGTAGCGGCTAGCAGTTTTCGTCGAGTCGTAGGTTTGAGCCTTGATGCCACTATAAAATTCATCGTGTATTCGGGGTTGATGCACGTGAAATATGTTGAGGCTCAATGTCTAGTAGATATTTGGACCGGGAAGAAAGTTGCGGACTTTTCCTGAATTTTCCCCTCGGGGTTTTCACTTGGTAGGAGCAGATATAAAAAGAAGTGAGGGGGTGAATGTAAAGTTTATTGGCGCAAGAGCCAGATATGGTCATGCTGCGCCAAACAAGATTAAACTGTGGTCTAGACGTGAAGTTGAAAAAAAAAGGTAAAAATGGTTGACAAGAAGGGCTATAAAAAGGAACGATGCTAAGCCGTGGGGAGATTAACGGGAAATCAATAGGGGTGCCAAGGTATTGATTCGGAGATCTGTCGATGAATTATCAGTAGCGTAGCCGAATGAATCCATGGCAGAGGCAACCTGTAATCTACCATGAGCTGTGGGAATCGGCCTGGGAAGTATTACTGTGGAGATTTGTCTATAGTGCGAACTTGTCAGCTGATAAGTTGAACTTTGCTTATACAACTGTGACTGTCATTACCATTGCTGCTTTTATATTGTAACGAATTTCACTGTTGGGTTCAGGGATTGAATAGACTTTAATCAGGACAGCGATAAAACAGTTCTTTATTATCAGCCCAATGAAGAATACAATGTTCAGAAAGGCATAAGAACAGCCGAAGTCACAGTAATACGACATAACAGTAACACAACGCAATGTACTGATCCAGCGGGGAATAGATCAAATTCAAAGCCGTAGGCTTTCGTACTCTCTTCGGCATAAATCACAACGGAATCACACGTAAAGTAACAGAGGCTGCGGGCGAGTCTGAGCTTCAAGAAATCTGAATAACAACTCATGTTGCATTTCAGTATACCTTATATAGACACGGCGAAAGTGGTAGAACATTCTAGAAAATAGGAGAACCGACCGGAACCTAGTGGTCAAGGTCGTGGATAGCGGCTGGCGGTTTTCGTTCAGTCGCGAGTTCGATCCTTGTTCGCTAAAGATCCGCCATGTAGCCGGGGCTGATGCACGTTAAATCTGTCGGGGCCCAAAATCCTCTCTTTGGCGTGGTGTGGATGTTAGGAGAGGGGGTGCCAGCTCAGGTGTCGTCCTCGTCACTTGACCGTGGTTCAAAATTACGAGGTCCGTCGCCAATAACCCTTGTGTTGCTTCTAGTGCAACGTTAATAAAAAAAACTAAAACTAAACTCATTGTTTTAACGTCTCGATCACAGATTTACCTTGTTTGGCGCAGTATGACCACATCTGGCTTTTGCGCCAGTAAACTTCACTATTACTCACTCACTTGTGACAAAAGTTTGTTGGGATTTTTAGTTACTCAATTGGGCTAGTTTTGAATATTTTTTTCCTTAATGATTTTTTTAATTTCATTTTGAATATTTTTTTTTCATTCATTTTCATGCTATTTTTGTAACAAACTATATGCATTATAAAATTAATATCTTGAACCGACAAATCGGTCCCTATAATGCTTAAGCATAAGTGAAAAATATGCAAAACAAATGTTTAAAAAATATTTAAATTCATTATAAAGTGCTTAACATGGTCACAATATTAGGGAAAATCAATTATAAGGCTTGAATTAAAACGGTAGTAATTCAAAAATATATGCAGAAAGAGATAATTTCAAAAAAAAAAATTGTCATTATTTACAGGAATTCCATTCGTTACTGTAAATTGGAAGACTGCAATAAAAAAATAGAACATCCGATATGCAATCAGTTTCTTTTTTCGAATTAGAGTCGTGCTGTGTATTTAAATTGCAATCAAATTATCCTGTGACATTTTGACTCAGATAAACATCTCGAAATTGCTTAATGAATAGTTTATTTTTATAATTCGTACTCGGTGACGCGTATATTTGAAATCTGTACTTGTTAACTAGCTATAGATGTCATTTCGTGCTTCATAAAACAATACGAAAAAAAGTGCAGATGCCTTGCATATTTCTCGGAGCTGTCACAACAACGTTTTCTTAGCATTAATTGGGCTATTAAAGCAGTAAACTGATTAGTATGTCTTGCGTATATCTGTTGGTTTATCTCTTTCGAATCTTCGTATGGTAATCATGTGCCAGATGTGTAACATTTCAAATCGCGAGTTTGCACTGAGAGTTCCAATGACACCACGACTACATTAATAAGTAGGAATTGAAAAAGTGTGAGAAAATTCTTTCCTGAACTAAGTGTTTGAGTTGGATAATTAAATAGATTAGACTTTATTTCAACATTCTGTTTTTGTTCATAAACCTATTCAAAGGATTTCATCTTTAAATAGAATATGTTTTAAGACAGTTCGTACAACATATAATAGCTCTATTACAAAATATTTTATTCGTAAAACTGACCAGGAAGGACAGTTTTCTGCTGCGCATACAGATAAGAGAGGCCCGACAGTTATTTTAACTTCTTTTAAATGTATTTTAACTCCTCTCTCCCATTTATGACCTAAGGGAAGGAATCCAAAATATTTTAAAGCCTAAGGATCTGCAGAAGTATTATGGAGCTTGTAACTGTTCATATCACAGTATGTGCATTAAATTAACTGCAGGTAATGACATTCATTCTAAACTAGCATAATAAGCTGGTCTCAAACGAACATTAAATTGCCAGGTGTGCCTAATAGGAATAATGTGCCCAGTTTATTAAGCGGTATTAAAAGATATAGTTCTGAAAAACATTTCAAATAATTGTTGCAGTTTCAACAAACTGAAGAAACAGCATAAGAATCCATGAAATACGATTCTCAAAGTAAAAAAACAAACTACACATAATGATTACTAAAGACATGAATACAAAGTATAATTGTGGAAGTTTTATATTATTATCAATAGATAGCACTCATGTGTTTTTCATGAAGCTATTTTACGATAGCTGTTTTCGAAGCTTTCTCGGAGCTACCTCGCTGTTGCATCGGTCGCAGTGGACCAGATAACAGGATGTTACACAGCTGGCCAGTTAAGTCTCGTGATTTCTTCCATTAGTGTTTTTTAAAAGATAAAGTATATGCGCCATCATTATCTACAAATTTATGCGAATTTGAACAACGGTTTTCTACTACTGTACAATCCATTACCACAAACACTTTATATCGTGTTTGACGGGAATTTACATATCGAATTAACATTTTGCGTTCAACTACAGGAAATAAAGTTTTACTTGTATTAAATCAGTAAAACGGTTTGCCACGTTGCTCCATTCGCGACTTTCTCTTCTCTGACATCGGGAACTCTTATCTGCTTGAATTGCATAAAATTACAATTTCTTCCCGAGCCAAATGGAAAGCGATTAGGTAAATTTAGATAAAGATAGAAGTGAATTGAACAAGAAATAGCGAAACAAATGGAATAGAATTAACCTAAAAGGAAAGGAGACAGATGATAACGACTTGCAGACGGAGATTGTTATTTAGATTGAAATTCTGCTGTTAGTTTTGCGGATTGAATAGAGTTCTACTCAAATTATTAAGCAACTTAATCACTGTTGATGAAAGTTGCTGAATTAAGAACGAGTGAACTGGTTAGATAAGATTTCTTATTTAAATCACAAATTAGGATTGTAAGATAGGATGCAATTTTAGAGAGAGCGACAATAGCTATATATTGTCTAAAGTGAAAATTATAATAAAGAATTCTGTTTTGTTTTTCTGCGTCTTCAATCGGAGTTTGGTTATTATTGCTTGATATAAATTAATAACACATGGCGAAGGACACGAGTAAGGAAGGACAGTCGTAACAAAAGTTATTCTGATGAAGGCAGTCAATCTTATTAAAATTATCGTATATACTGTTAATATGTGACAAATATGTAAACTTGTTTTCACCACACAAATTTATTTTAATACTAGAATCATTTTTCTGTTTGAAAATGGGCTTTGGGACATTAGGCGACGACATCTTTAACTACTACTACGAAAAGCGAAGTATTTAAGAATTTTAGTGGAATGGTTTCTACTCGATCGTGAGATCAAAAAATTTTTATGTATTGTTGGAGGGAGAGCTCAATGGTTTTCTGCTTGACTGGGACTATAAAGTGTTTCGGATTCATAGGAATTAATTTGCTAATTAAAAAAAAACAGGCAAACGCATATTCTCTGTAGATTACACTGTGATGCCCGCTCGACCCGGGCGTCATCTTGTGCCATCACTAGATTTAATTATTAAACACTACGACACAAATAATTAAAGGAACACTAAAAGAATCTTACGCAATTTATTAACATATATTTACTATGATAACAACTCCCTATGCTCTCCCGGATAATATTTTTATTAGCCTCAAATTCACCCACCAATAGTAATCTAACAGACTCTTACCACTAATCCTTCCTCGACTGCAACTCAGACTCTGGATCAACTGTTGAGAACAACAGCAAAGTGACGTCCTATAGCAATCTTTAATCTAATCCCTTAATTCTATCAGCGTATCTATAGCTTCAGCTTCGCTTCTCCTACAGCCTCTCTCTTTCAACCTCTCTACTCTTTCAGCCTCTCTTTCAGCCACCCTTGCTACTTTCAGTCGGAGTTTATATATTTCCTAACTCAACTACTTCACTTCATTCCTAACTGCTTTACACAATAACTTTACGTATCACGTTTCATTTTTGGTTGGGCAAAAGTTGTTTAGCGAAAGCAATCAATCTCAATTAAAAGTCCCCAAGGTTAGTGAAGAGAAACCGCGAATAGCCTAATGTCACAACACCTGCAAAAAAATGTAGTGGAATTATAACGGACTTTTTGTTGGTAGTGTAAAGAGGTGGGTTATATTAAGGTGTATGGAAAGAGCCACAGTTCAATCTTCAGAATAATTTACGAGAACAAAACGCATACATTTTAATTCCAAAAATTTTAGAGAACAGTAAAAATGTTGAATGGATTTATTCTCATTTTTCATAGCCTAATTGAATCTTGATTTTACGTTTACCCGTTTGCGAAATAATTCTGTTACCCGAATCGTCTGTCATTTCATATGTTACTTTAATCACAAAACTTAAATTTCAATAAAGTTCAAGCTCTCAAAAAGTATAATTAAAATAAATAATCATATTTCAAAATAGAGTTTATTAATCCGCTAATATGGGAGATACTTTCAACCAGTATCAAGTCCCTTGTCTCGAGTACTAACAACTTCTAAAATCTATCAAAGAATACGCTGATTGCAATAATATGCGAGTACCTCCGCCAATTATTCATTTGCTCCCACAGCGTTGAGTCCTCATCTCATCAAATCAACTATACAGGCCAGAAGACTTCCGTGCACATTTCACTAATATTCTTTCTATTACCGTAGCCTTCTTGTCTCAACTCAATTCTCTGCCGCTTGATTAATCTCTTCACTCCATTTCCAAAGTTTACCAAATTTGTATAATCACGTTGGGAACTTAAATATAAAGTCGGAAAGAACCCTAGAATGTTAGTTAAGGGAAATATCGTGGATAGCCCATGTTTCCTGTTCATTGCAATTTTCCACTGGTCCATTGGGAAAAGTAAAATTCGATTCTACTGTACTGTAGATGTGGAGAAAAGAAAGTTTAAAAAATATATTAAAAAAAGATTTATGCAAAGTCTTACAAATAACAGATTTAGCCATCTAAGATGTTCTTTTTTATATAATTATTATTAAATTACTCATTTAAATATAAGAATTAAAGCAAACGATGAAATATAGAGAAATGGATAATAGTAAACTTTTCCGATATTAAAATTAAAGCAAACGATAAATTATTAAATTGAGTACATTTAAGTTAAATATAATTAAAATTGAAGCAAATGACAAAAAATTGAAAAGTGATCTGGTGCTCCAAAAGTGATCCAACTAAAACAATAGCCCCTTGAGAGACTAAAAAATGTTAAAAACGGAAAAAGAGTCTGATTTATTGAAAAAAATTAAGACCCTTTTCCTTTTTCACCAAACAGAAGTAAATGTTAAGCATTAATCTACATTTTCAAAATTTCTCTCTTATAACGATTTTTAAATATTATTTCTGTTTTTAGTGAATTATTTGAACTGATTTAAGACATTTAAATCAAAACTTTGAAATGCTGCATATTTCTCTCCTGCTTGAATTTTATTAACATAACTAAATTATTTCATCTTAAAAACAGAAATTACTCTTGAATTTCGCCATAGTTTTTATATAATTATTTAAAGTTTCTTTTTTTAAGATTTCAATCAACTAATTAAAAAACTACGTTACATAGTGGATATTAAATTGCCTGTTTCTCAAATTAATTAAAATGATGGTAACAATTTCCATTTTTTGCAGTATCAAATATTCTTTATAAGAAAACTTTTGACTGTATTTAATAAACTAGTATAAATGTTTATCGTTAGTAATAAATTGTTATAATAAAGGATCATATTGCAGTTCTAGCTAGGACATTAATGTTAAAATAATTATGTCATAAAAAATAAGAGAAAAAAATGTCTTAGAGATCTAATTAAATTTATTCTTTCGCTTTCTACCCACAAAAATAAATCAAAGGTTACAAAAAAAGATATATAATGCCTTAAGATTCATAACTAGATTTCAACAAAACAATTATCGAAGCAAAAAAATTCCATCCTTACTTATTTTTTTAAAATATGAATAGGAAAAAAAAAAAAATGGTGTATATATATTAATCAAGCTCCGAATTTTCTCTTAATTAAAAAGACAAATTTTATTTTATATACGTTTATTTTTGTTTTTCTCGTCGTTTTGTGTGCTGTTTTTTTAAGAGTATGATAACCAATAAAAATGATTAGTTGCTACGTCTAGGAAACCCTTATAATAATTATTTTGTTTATCACTGAACAATCAGAGGAGTATCATCTAATTCCCCCCCCCCCCTTTGCTTGCATTTGATTTTAATGGCTTCCCTGTCGAAATGTTATTCGTTATTGTTGTAGGTTACAAGGTTAAACAGATAATTCATACTATATAATAAAATGAGATGCGATACGATAAAACATTTTTTTTCCTTTTAATTACTTATATAGATAAATTCGAAAAAATAAATTAAAAAGCTGTTTTGTTTTATTTTCAATTAGGAAACGAAATAGGCTGAAATGTTTAAAAATCGAATATTAAATAACTTCTTTCTTTCATATTCGTGAATTTGATAGTAAAGGATTGCAATTGAAAATTGAAAGTAATATAGTATATTGAAAGTTTTTGATAGTAAAGGATTGAAATTTTTCGTTAAAAACGAAATCGTTCTATTTATGTAATTTTTTACTTCATATCCGACATAACATCGATTTCATGACTATTGGCTTATCTGTATGAACACAGTATTTTTTCAACATTTTCTTCCTATAGCAAATAGTGATATGAAAAGTATGAGGTTAAAATGTGAGATTTCATAGGCTGAAAAAATAGATTTGTATCCATGACGACCAAGCAGCCACAAACTGCGAGTAAAGACGGGCTTCCCTGGCAGTGTTATAGGTGAGTCAAACAGGGGACCTGAAGTTTGATTGATTGTTTATTTACGTCGTATTTAGTTAGAAACAACGCTAGGGCTATTGACGATGGAACACGAAATTTTGAGCCTCGGACGAACAACAAATACACTTGAGTTGGCGCCTCCCTCTCCAATTTTTAACGCCATAAAAACGGGAGGATTTGGGGTCACGACAGGTTTAAAGTGATCAGGACGATACGTTGATTTATTCGTGATTTCCTCTTCACTAACCTCGGGACTTTCTGATAATTTGAATTGTATACCATCACAACTCCTTGCCAACCACATGAAACGTGATTAGGCATATTTTATAAAGATAAGAAATGAAGTGAATTAGAAATAGTGATAAGTAAACGAAATAGAATTGGAAGAAAAGAGAAAATAGACAGAAGATAAGAACAAGCTGACAGATGTTGTAGATTGAAGTGAATCATCCTAATTAATTGCTTATAATGAAAGATTCGGAAGTTACTCCTTATCAAAATAATAGGAGTCGAATTGCCTATAATAGAGAAGTGCGTGAATTGAAATGAGTTATTTGTCAAGCAAAGACGTTATTATCAGAATGTGAAGTAGAATTAATAGAGTTAAGAGCAATCTTGCATATTCTGTGATAGATAATAAAGTTTTTTGGTCTTCTCTTAAGTATTAAAGTTTTGAACTTATTGACTATTTAATTAGACATTAAGATAGTTGTAAAGATATAAATAATGAAGGACGGCAGCCATGAAGATTTCGAGTTGCATGACCGACTATGTATTTAATTTACCGAAGAATATTAGGAGCTGTTACATGTAGAACATCTACCTAGCTTCAAAATTTTCCGTGATGGTGTGCCGAAGTTCGGAGAATGAGATTCGAGTTCAGGCGTTGTTCATGTTCCCCTGACTTTGAAAAACCATATCAATGAAAACCTTGAATGAACCTGAGACTCATCATGGAAGGGGGGTCCTTCTCGATCAACAAAACTTTTATTTAGACGTTTTGAGAGGTCGTGAAATGATGAAGGCTCCCGCTAACACGAATTTCCGAGCATAATGTTAATATCATGGGTTTTCTTACTTTTCTTCTTGAAGTTCCATTATTGTTTTTAATTCCATGGAATAAGATACATTCGAAAGAGTGAAAAAATGAACATAAGATACATTCGAACATAAGATACATACATAAACACGTTAAGATACATTCGAAAGAGTGAAAAAATAGGAATAATTCTACGTAGTTATTTTATATGAATGATTTTCAGAATTTTTTTTTTCTCTTCAGTTTTTTTGAATATTTATTAAGGACCTGAACGCCCATAACTATTTGAATAATTTCAAAAGCAGAAGCCAACGAGTTATTTTTTATTTTATTTTATTTTTAAAAAGGAGGTGGTGAATACAAATGGGGAATTTCTGTTCTTTTGAATGAACTGTTCTTACTTGTGCTTCTTCATTTTTAAAGAATCGTTCATTTTGATTCACTTGTTCTTTAGACTCCTCGAAACAAAACCTCAAAGATATTCGAAGGAATTTAACTGTATAACTATTACGTAAAATAACCCAATTGAGAAAAAATCAAATCGTTTCAATTTTAGAAAAACAATAACCATACAATAAATTAATGTTGAACAGAACATCATTTTCTAATTTTTATCTTCAGGTAGTGAAAATAAAATATCTTTGGTAATTTCTTTTTCGAGTACTTTTTATCTATTTACGTATATTCAAAAAAAGAGGGATGTTCTGAAAGTTAGTTTCGTCATTTTTTTTTTTTTTTGAACGACAGTTCAATGACGAAAGAAGTGTTGGTGAAGGAATGGCGCATGCGCAGAGCAACAAAGAGAAGAGAGTAGCAGGAGTCCAGCGTGTTGGAGTTATGACTAATAACGTGGTCAACAATGGAAGTGCGTGTAGTTATCCGGTAGGAACGGGCACGTGGGACTAGTCATCCAAAAAGGCTCACAAACCGTGTCTGATGAGTAGGCCATGTCTCGTCAATTGGTTGGACGTTGCATGTTCATTGAAGGAAAGTAGATCGTGGAAGACCGAAAAGAGTGTCTTTCCATACCCACGCATGAAAACAACGCTGCTAGAGAACAGGACATGGTGTATGACAGGTCTATCTGCGACCTTGTCACTAACAAGTCCTCTTGGGGAATTTTCAGTCCTTAGAAATTATTTTTATTAGAATGCTTCCTCCGAAGAAGAGAACGTGATCATGCTAATTAAAACTGATTATATATATATATATATATATATATATATATATATATATATATATATTGTATAAGCTTTAAGAGATAATGGAGGAGAGAGAGGAGAGATTTGTTCTGTAGCTGAGCTTCTGTTAATAAATTAAATTGTTTTAGAGATGTCGACCCTTCCTTCCAACCCTACATTATTACAATGGCGCCCCGTTTGCCCCGTTTATCCAAACCCCGAGATAGGAGTCTGTTCGAGTTTTAGAGTATTACCTGAAATCTTTTTTTCCGGAAAGGAAAACGTGTTGGAATTTTTGGATAGTATTGATAATCAGGTTTGTTCTTTTGAAATTCCCACAAATTTAGCTTGTGCTTACTTAAAGGGTCATCTTACTGGAAAAGCAAGAGATTGGTTCGAGGTAATAGGTTCTTCGTACGTGACTGGAACGGCAACAGACTTTGCGCAATTAAAACAGGCATTAACAAACAGTTTTCCGGTGGTCAGAAATAGATCGGAGTTAGAGGCTGAGTTTTACTCGTCGCACCAAGTTAGAAGTCAGGCACCGTCAGATTTTATTTATAAATTATTGAAGATACAGAAAATCTTTAATTTTGAAGGGACTGAAGAAAAACTGTTGAATCACATCATTATGAGATTATCCCCACATGTAATGGATTATGTAGAAGTTCGAAACCCCACAACAAAGGCCCAACTAGTACAATTAGTAGAAAAGTATGAGGAGCGACATGGGTATAAGGAAACACCGGGTTCGAGCAATAATGGCGGAAGATAGGAATGGGATTCGAGTAGAAGGTTACCCGACAGTCGTTTCGAAGTTAACTGGGGGAATAGAAAGGGTTGATTATAGACAGAATGATGCGCGGGTGACGAATGTGGATTCGAATAATTTTAGATATCGCGGAAGTGCAGGAAATCAGGGGTTCGAGAACAGAATTCGGAATGATCGAGGTGATCAAGGAGTCGATGGTCGTAGGAGTCGCAATGATCTTACAAATAGAGGATCGAGTAATGATTGGACCGGAGGGGATCGAAGAAATGTTCAAAATTTCGGTTCGTATAGACATCGCCATAAGCGAGATATGGATCTTGATCGACATAACTCAAGGCAAACTATAGAAGTACAATGCCAGAATATCTCCAACCGTGATGTTAATCATGAGCAAAGTTTTGATCGCTCTAAAATAACTTTAAATACATTATCTGTAAAATCAGCAGAGACTTGCAATAAACTTAAGTGTTCTGATTCAAACCTAGTTCGACTCGATTCGTTTTTACTTTGAGTTCGACCTATTCGGAACCTTTTCTCCTCGAGCCGTTCATGTAGTCCGATCAAGATCGGTGAGCGCTTTTTGGAGGATATTTTTTTCTCTGACGCTCGATTTTCGGAGGTCATTCATTAATTTTTCTCAGCGGAGAACTATTCCAGAGTATTGGAAGTGTGTCGCTTGCCCTACTCGTCAACAGGAAGATTTAGAATCTCTAGAATAGGTGTTACTGCAAACGATATTGCTTGATCCCAGTATGAAAATGGGCCTCAGAGTTGGATAAGTGTGCTTGCGATGCATTGGATCCTACTGATAACATTATGTTGTGGTAATTGACCCAAAGGTATCCCCATAGAGAGAAATATTTTAATGTATCTAGAATTTATTTGAGTGTAAATTAATAAAAATGCATACCATGAAATCCTGAAAGACCACTTCATGTTCTACTACTGAAATACATTTTAAATTCAAGAAAAAACTTATAATCGAGATTAAAAATAAAATGTTTTTTTAAAATCTATCAACCTATAGTCATGAAAATATGCATTATATAAATAATTTTTTAAGCTTAAAAAGAGACTTGAATCCGATATTAAAACTGTATTTTGTTTTGAAAATATAAATTCTTTTAAATCAAAAAATAAATTGAATTTACGATGAAAATAAATACTTTTAAAGGAAGAGTTTCATTCGTATTACATGAAATAAGTTTTCAAATATGGCTCAGTATGTATGAAATTTTTTATGAATAAAATTTAAAGTAAAAGAAAAATTTATTCTTAGAGAGGTACACATTTTAAGGAATTAACGGTAATATTGTTTTTTATATATTTCATGTTATTTTTAGATAAATAGTTTACTTTAGTAACTATTTGTATTTAAACTTTCGTATAAAACTTTCATTATTAACAGTATATCAATATTTTGCTCACTTAAGTAAAAATTCCATAGAATTTTTAAGTATATTAAAATATTCTTTTAATTCTATTAAAAATAATATCCAGTTTAATAATATTTTTCCTTTTTCACTAAAAAAAAATTAAGAAAATTTAGTAACTGCATGTTGAATTTACTGTAATGGGTGGAGCATGTATTTCCTTCCTATAAATCTTATTTTACTGTTTCATAAAAATAGTAAAATCAAGTCACATTTAGATTCTAGATACAGATAGTTACACTGCTGAAGTAATTGTATAAAATTTATTCAGGAACATAGACCAGACATTTTCATTTATTTATGATATGCATGTACAAGCTAGGAATTCACCAGACAAACTTATTTACAAAAATATCACGGACGATTAGGAAACCGTTATACTTTCCATGTAGTGACTCACCTTACGATAAGAAGGACTCCTTTTTTCCTAAATTTACGAGCAGAATTTATTCTACTGGACGCAAAATTAGACACGACTTCAGCTGTTTAGTCTACGTGTATGAAAATCTCATCTAGAGCAGTTTCTTGTTTATATTTTAGTTTTTCTCTTGCAAGTAAAAAGGTCATTAATTATAAGACATACTGGTAAATAAAGCTTTAAGAAGAAGAAAAAATTCACGTCGCTAAAAGGACAATGGATCAATGAATGCTACAAAAGATTAGAATTTCCTCTATAGTTAAACAGTAGCTGCCGTAATATTAAAAAAAAATTTATTGGAAACATGTTCTTTATCTAGCGGCCGTAATATTAGGATGTATTACATCACTATAACGTTGTCTGTGCAAACCAGTAACGTGGTTTCCTCGTATTTAACGCTTTTTAGGAAACCGTGCCAATTGGTTCACATAGATTTAATTCATATAGTGCACTGCAATATTGTGACCGCATAACGGTTCCTGTTTCCAAAGGAACCGTATCTTTAGAAGTAACATTTGGGCTATTGGTGAAAGATATCATTATTTTGAATCTCAGCCAAGTGACGAGGATGACACCTGAATTCTTCCCTCCTCCCCTCTTAAGTTCCACTCCATTCCGACGTGATGAACCGGAATCTAACAAATTTAACGTGCATAAACCATCTCACTCCTTAGTGCCGTCAGCATCTGAGCCCATGACTCGACGGGAACAACACCGGCCGAGAGCTCATCACCAATCGGCTACCGTGATCATACTAAAAAATAATTCGAGATAAAAACCAACGTTTTTATATAGTGACAAAGTTTATTAAAAAAATTATTGAAAGATTAGTTAAAACTGGTCACAAATATCTAAATATTGCATTATTAGGCAAGTAAGAACGGTTCCGAAAATTTCAGAGCTCTAGCTGGATGGGAAGTTGGTTAATTTAACGATAGAAAATTTGATGACACACTGATACACACACGCCAAGTGAAATATATAAAAACGTTAAAACTAACTAAAATTAATTAATTCATCCGGTAAATTAAATGGTTGGAATGCAGTTACCACCCTTAGCGACAAGAATTATTTGGCAGTATTTTGCCAAACGTGGCTATCCTGGTCCATTTCACGGACCAGGAAAAAAATCGTCAAAAAATCACGTTCGGCCAAAAAAAAAAAAAAAAAAATATCGCCAAGTTTGGAATTTTTGAAATAGCGCCAAGTGGTTGGGCTAAACTGTATTATTAAAAAAAATGCTTGTTAAAACTTGTCGCAAATGTCTAAATATTGTGTTGTTAGGCGAGTAAGAATGGTTCCCAAAGTTTCAGAGCTCTAGCTTGATGGGAAGTTGTTTAAATTAACGATCGGAAATTTGATGACACACACACCAAGTGAAATACATAAAAACGTTTTAAAAAGGAAAGTGTAATCGTAAAAATACAACATTTCACTATTCCTACTTTTATTGAGATCTGATAAGCTTTAATTTCCTGTTTGTATAAAATATAAGTATTTTTCGAACAGCATTGATTACAGGAACATAAAAAATAAGGAAATTCACTCTTTCTTTTGTTGCTGCCTTTAGTATTATTTTATTCTATTCTATCAATTCTAATTCCTCTAGATTTCATATTTTTTTCCTAAAATTAGTTTAATGCATATGGTTAAAAATTTAAGGGAATCACGCCTTGTAGTTTTAGTATATACTGCTCTGCTCAGAAGTGGTCGAGCTGAAAATTATGTATATGGCGTATGTACTTCCACTTATATTGGATTTCTAAAAGTAGCTGGCGCTGATTTAATACTCCAATGGCCGTATCATATCTCTCATATGCATGGTTTGTTGTTTTCGCGACAGGCTATTCGCGGGTAAGTGGATCAAACTCTCTCTTCTTCTTTGATTTGAACTTTGACCTCGGTCAAGTGACGAAGACGACACTCAAGTTAGTAACTCCGTCTCCAAACTTCCACATCACATCAGGGGAGGAGTTTGGACTTCTACAAAATGTAACATACATCAGCCCTGCTACATGGCAGATCTTTAGGGATATCAGGACTCAAATTCACGACTCGACGAAGACAACAACTGCTACGAGTCAGTGTCACCATGATCAATAGGCCCTTTCCTTTCTTCTATTCGTTAGACTAGTAGCAATACTTATGTCTTTATGTCTCCAGCAGCCTTTTCTGGATGATTGTGACACAGACAGACCTAATGAAAGTGATAAGCTAGGTTTTTTCTTCATGTATAAATCTAAGCATGTATTTTATAAACTTTATTTTTATTTTAACACTTCAAAAAATGTTATTTTTTATTTGTGTAATTATTAGATATTCGTAGTCTTAGTGTAGTAATCACACGGTTGCTAATTTTTAATAAATCAACATTTAATTCTTAATTCATAATAATTGAATATTTCTTTATAAATTACGATTAAATGTTCTGCTCTGAGTTTCGTGGCGCTTATTTACCCCAATATTCGAAGTTAATTACATCAAATAGCAAAAAATAAATCGTTTGGTTTTGGGAAGCCTAGGACTGATGCACCTCGAATTATGGAGAAGATTGAGTTCAAACTGTTGAAACCTAAAATGATGGATCTCGAAAGATCAAGAAGCGCTGGGAGCAATTATGTATGACTCTGCATGGTGACTATGAAGAGAAGTATTAAAATCAAATATTAAAATAAAGTTTCTATCTCGATCATTTTTTTAAATTTAATTTATTTTTTAATAATTGAAACTTTACTGACTATATATATATATATATATATATATATATATATATATATATATATAT
>BMAW01031503.1:657412-710163 GCA_019974015.1 Nephila pilipes | reverse complement strand
ATATATATATATATATATATATATATATATATATATATATATATATACATGTGTGTAAGGAATTCAAGTAAAATTTCCTTTTAAATTCACTCTCTGCAGGTTTCCAATCTTTATCCCAGATTCGAAGCCTAATTTATTAAATCATTCAATTCCCAGTTCCTTTAAAATCACTGCATTAGAGTTTTTCCAACTCAGTTCGCATTCTTTAATCAAAATTCTCATGATGTTTAGAAGTACTGTTTCGCCATTTCTCCCTGACACGATGCACTATAATACCGAAGCTATTCACACTGTCCATGTTACGTGACTATTTTCCCTACTTCGAAATCCCTCATTGCATGTACCTAGGGATAGTTTGTTTAGTCCATTCTCCCCTCCAGAGCAGTCAAGATGGGAGAACCGCCGCCCTCCTAATCTTTTCATCACGTTTTTCTCAACAGCTGAAAATGATTATTTGAGGAAAAAAAACTAGTTAATTAAAATGAAAAGTCTTACTACTTGCTACTGACTACTATATCAAGTTTAATTTTATATATATATATATATATATATATCACGAATGGTATAAAGTGTTTGTTCAACATTAATTAAACATTCAACACATAGCAGACTTTAGTCGGGCTTTGGCCATAGAGGCCGAAGCGAAACTACCATAAAAATCTAAGATGATCATCAGAGAGGGGTGTGTGAGCAAGAGAGAGTAAGAGAGCGTTTTCGCTATGGTTTGCTTTTTATATGAGGGAAATTTCACTATATACGTCAAAGTCCACATGGTCTGGATGGAGGGACTTCAAGGGAATCTAAGCGTAGACTTAAAATCTAGTAAGGGTCATCTCTACAAGTATGTACCATGGGAGAATGCTGATTTTAGAGATTTTAAGAGGGTGTGATTGAATAAATTAAAAAGAGAAAAGGAATCATACCAGGAAATAAGAATGAACACTATCTTTTAAAGGACAGAATAGAAAAATGTAGGAAATTAAATTATATATATTAGTGTGAGAAATTCATAGGAATTAAATTAAATCATTACACACACAAATATATATATATACATATATATATATATATATATATATATATATATATATATATATATATATATATATATATATATATCCTCTTTATAAGTATTTGAATGATATTTGAACTGCTATGGCTTCAGAACTATTCAGGGATTGATAGCTTCACTGTGAATGAATGACATACTCGCATAACTGTAACATGCTTTCATTAAATAATCTTGAGACACATTCAGTTTAAAAGTGAAAACAGAAAATAGTTTTACATTATCCAAGTCCACAAAACTATTAAATTGAATTATCCTACCTTGGTGCGAGTAATTTAGAATCAGCTAATAGGAGAAAACATATCCAGGTATGCTTGTTGGTATTTCTACTGCTAAAAGGTAATTTCTATCCCTCGCTTTATAGTAAGAATATTGAATAAATGAGAAAGGTGCTAACTTTTTGAAAAGAACGGGTAACAAGTTGCACAAGCATACACCACACTTCAAATGTCTCAGATCAGTACATTACGAAAGATCCAGGACAATCTCATACATTATACTAAATATAGTACTATGTATGAGAATATCACTCGTCCAAATAAAGAAAATATCAGAAATGAAGTTAATTGAAATATTTACAAAAATAATAGCTAATGGATAACTGAAGGGATACAACTTGTATCAAAAGTTATCAAACTAGTATGGAACGCAGTGACATAGAACAACTGTCAAGTAATTTCGCAGACATCAATGCAAGTAAAATTCGCGCATCCAACAAAGGGCCACAGAGGATTCTGGTTTGTGGCACAGCGAGAATATACTTGTGTGCGATGTGCTCTACTCATTCAGGATGAATTCAGAAGGTCACGGCCGTCAGCGGAGAGAAGGGAATCCGGAGAGGTCCAGAAAGGGAATCAAATTGGATAGTTGCCGGAGGACAGTCGTTGAATCACCAAGACAAAAATTCCTTTTCCTCTCCTGCTGTGTTCTGATGGCTGCAAAAGTATAAATAATAATTCCGCAGGGGTGGATGCCCTCGCAATTTTCATATCTGAGCAAATGTAGAAATAGGTTTTCTAAAGTGCCGACTCGTGTCAAGATGAGAAGGTTACAAGTGGTTCGAGAAAAGCAGCCACAGCACTGTCAAAACGGAATAATAAATACGCAGATTTTATGAATATTTTAAGAATTATTTAATGCATGTGTGATCAACTTTTTGCATACCACGGGCAAACTTTTTGACAGACGAGTTCAGATGTCCCATTTAACTTGAACACTTTTTATACTTCATTGTTAGAGATGGTTAGTAGAGATTAGTGGATAGAAAGGGAATTGAATTACTTAATCTAGCAGTCAAATTTATTAATTTACGCCAGTTTAATGAACTGGCCGTAGTAGCCTAGTTGTCATGACTCGCGGTCGGCGTTGTTTTCGTCGTGTCGTGATTTCGAACTTCACTGCCACTCAAGACCCGTCATGTAGTGGGAGCTGATGCTTTTTAAAACGGGTCAAGGTTCTAAATCCTCCCATTGAATGGTATGGTGCAAGTGTCGTCCTCGTCGCTTGAGAGGCTCAAAATTTGAGATCCCTCGCGAATAACCTTAATGTTGCTTCTTAGTGCGACGTAAATAAACAAACAATCAATCAATCAAACTGATGCAATTGCTTCACAAAAATATCACACGATACTTACCTTGTAAAAAATTGAAGCATATTCCCTTTTCAAAATTGTTTTAAGGTTTATTTAATTTTTCTTTTCTTAATCGAATTTTACTGAAACGCCACTTGTTATCATCCAATGCGCCAAGGTTGGGCCTCCCCTGATTTAATATATGATTGTAAGTATAATTTTATGTATTTCTTATAGACAGTAGTTCAAGTTATATAATTTATAAATCGGAACAATAGGCCAAATTTCATTTAACCATTTCCCTATATTGACCAGTTTGTTTCCTTTGAGAGATAGAGGAATATGTATCCTATACATAACTATAGAGGAAATTATACATTTTGAAAAAATTTTCATATTGCTGTTATCTCTTATAAACCATAAGGATCGGTAATTTTTTTCATGATTGTGATATTTTACAAAAGTTCAAATTTTGTTTGTGTCAGCAGAGGAAATTTTTGGATGCGTGAGCTAAATAAAGACTTTACCTTCATTAAATTTGAAAAGCATGTTTTGATTGCACGAATGGAAAGGAAAGAAAATAAAATGCAAATGAACTATAGAATGGTTAACTTTTTTGGCTTTTACAATTGGTTTGAAACCACAAAAGGACTAAAGTTAGTTGGTAAACCAAAAGTGCGGAAGCCATTTCTAAGGAAATTCACGAAAGGTTTCTCTTAAGCCAAGATTAAAGGACGAGGGGAAAAAAAAGAAGAAGAATTGGAACATCAATAAAACTTTTAGTAAAAACAAATGATTTATTATTAGTTATAGTTACTTAACGTTATCACTCGCAACACATTCCTTTAACCATTATTATAATTACTGAAGTTATGCTATGTTTTCAAATTGATTTTAAAGTGTTTATTCTCAAATTATAGTTTAAAAAATTATATTTAAGTATGCTACTACTACACTTTTTTAAAAAATTAATAATGACACAAGCCTTAAGATATTTTATTTATATGATCTGACATATTTATAAATTTTTTAAACTCTATAATTTCTGAAAATTTTTAAAAAAGTGTTCGTGCTACGTAAAATTTGTTAGAAAAGTTATGCACATTTTTTTATTCTGTTCCTCTTAATTTTTATCAAAAAAAATTTTTTTTTAACTTTCAACATCAATTCTATAGTGAACAACTCGCGGAATATATATCCAAAAAAATTTAAGAGATACAAGGGCAAAATACAAAAATAAAAGCTAAAATATTTAAAAATTATAAATGTACAATTGATTTCAATGGTTAAAATTAATACCTGGGAATATCAAAATATTTAAGTAGTTATGCAAAATTTCCATCCACGATAAACAAAAAGGTACAGATGAAGCTTTATAATTCTCATTTCTTTACTGTTTGTTTGGTTTTATTAACGTCGAGTTGAGGAGCATCGCGAAGGCTATCTGCGACTGACCTCATAATTTTAAAACCCAATCAAGTGACGAGGACAGCACCTGAGCTAGTACCTCCCTCTCCTAGCTTCCACACCACACTAACGGGAGGACTTTGATTCTCTACAGATTTAACGTATATCAACCCGTCTACACGGTGGGTCTTGAGTGGCATCAAGGCTCGTGCCCATGACTCGACGAAAACAGTGAGTCGCGAGTCCGCGACCATAACCACTAGGCTACCGAGTCTACATTTCCTTGCTGAGTAACTTGTTTTAAAACCACGGTAGCCGACGGGTCATGATCACGAGCTTAGCCAGCGATTCTCAAACCGAGATGCGTGTTCGAGTCCTGATTTCACTGAAGCAATGGAGCTGCTACAAGTTAAATGGAAGAGAGCTGTAATGTCAACTTGTGCAGATGTCCTCCTCGTCCACATGGCAAAAATTCAAAACTGTAAAACTCTGTCTCGAATAGCCAGTGTGAGGGAGTGAATGTAAAGTTTATTGGTGCAAGAGCCAGATATGGCTATGCTGCGCCAAACAAGATTAAACTATGGTCTAGACATTAAAAGAGATGCCCGAATAGGGACTCGAACCCAGGACCGTTAAGTTAAAAGCTTAACGCTCTACCGACTGAGCTGTCCGGGCTCTCGCGAATAGCCAGATGTATTGTTAATTTAACAACTGGCTCTAATGCGAGACTAACTTAACACATTTTCGTTTTCCAGCATCAAAAATGGATAAATGGAAAATAATATATATTTTATATTTTTTCTCCTGTAAGAGATACTTCACTAGACAAAATTGTCAGAATTGAAATTTCGAAATATTTGGTCTTGCATAGCAATGTCGCTTTGAATATCATATTAACCTATTTCTGGGTGGTGAACTTATGTGCACTGAATTACGTAATGACATTTATCATTTTTCCTGCTGAGCCGTTTTATCATTATTTATCACAAATTTCAATTCCACCTTCTCTTACAGAACTGAAAAGGTTGTACATCTACACTTATATTTTTAAGTCAAAAGAACTAGTTTAAAAAGAGGCAGACATACTAGTATTTGAAAAAGGATGGATTATGTTGAGGGTGTGTGTGTCACCCATCGGACTCCTAATCAGAAGATATTCAAACCTAACTCAAGAAGATTAGACACTACACGCATTCTAACAGGTATAGGGTATTTCGAATCTCATGGTCAAAAATTTAAGGGTTGATAGAAAACATCTAAACAAGCAATTTTCAATAGACAATACTTTAGTTAAGAAAAGTTTTTATTAACGTCGCATTGGATGCAACACGAGTGCTATTGGCGACGGACTTCGTAATTTTGAACCTCAGTCAAGTGACGAGGACGACACCTGAGCTCGCACCCCCTCTCCTAACTTCCATACCACGCCAACCAGAGGACTTTGATTCTCTACAGATTTAACGTGCATCAGACCCGACTACACGGCGGGTCTTTCGCGGCCAAGGATCGAACTCTCGACTGAACTAAACCGCCGGCTACGAATTCGAAGCCATGACCACTATGCTACCGCGGCCTCTCAAAAGGCAATGCATAGTCAGAGAGCAAGCGGTGAACACGCCAGAACCGCTGCTTGTACAGTCTTTCGGCTTCCAAAGCATTCCCAATCGCAAGACCATACATAAAATGCATGGTCCCCTTTTCCTGATTACTGTACGTCACCATGCCTCCTAAAATCCACGTATAAATCACGATGTGTAAGAAAGCTCGCGCTTAATGTTTTCCATTACAGCACCGTCTAGAGACTCACCGTTTGCTCTCCGCCTGCGCATTGCAGGGTGAAAATTGCTTGTTTAAATGTTTTCTATCACCCCTTAAATGTCTGCCCAAGAGTTTTGAAACATCTTGTACAGCGATTAATTAAAAACATTTAAGGTATCCGTACACCTTCGGAGAAATTTTTTTGAAATTCATTGATATTCGCTATCAAAATATTTTTAATGCTAAAATATAACCTAAAACAATGAAAAACACATTTAATAATCTGCTTTTAATTAAAAAAAAATGGAGTGAAAAACATGGTGAGAATACTACATAAATTGATTATCAGAATAACGCTCATAACTCAAAAGTAAACAAAAATATCATTATTCTGCAAATATTATCTTATTCATCATAACATTTTTGGGGCTGGTACTACTTTCAGGATGAAAATCATATTACTACAATTTTCGTTGTGTTTTGAATCACATAAGAATGAAAAATCAAAATAAAGTTATAACAATACATGATTTACACCTTTGTTACTAAAAATGTATCATTTTTACAACCATGAAAGTAGTACTGGTTCTTAAAAACTATGTAAGAAAGATACTTGTAAAATTTAAATTAATTTGGTTCATTACTTTTTCTGATATCTACGTTGCCATATGTGAATATGTCGAGAAAACTCATTCTGAGAAAAATCAGAAACAAACTTTCAAAAGCAATTAAAAATTAGCTACCGAGTTAAATTCAAATCTCTGTAACTTAAGCTCTAAATAAGGTATAAGCGAAATGTTTAAATTTTAAACTGATATTAAAATTAGAAAATCGAAAATTTCGAAAAAAAAAATGACTTTTTAAAGGTGTGCGGATACTGTAAAAGAAATTTAAATCCAGGGTTATATAAGCAGATGACCTGACAGCTAATAAAGTAATAAAGCAGAAAGTCCTTAATGACAAAGAGAACCAGGTAACTTCCTCGGGAATTCTTCTCTCTGACGTTGAATTCCACAGGTGCTTAGAGCGTAGAGCGATCTTCTGCTCGAATCTGAAGATCTGCGGTGTTACTGTGGAAAGATGGAGAGATTTATTACATTGTAGAGTAAGTATCATGAAAGAATTGCTAATGGATGATTTGCGAATATAGAGTGTTCTAATTGGCTGTTGAAGATGGATGCTGCGAGGTGGGTGTGTTCATTGCTATAAAGATTTTGCGAGCCGTTTAAATAGATGAAAAGGCAAGTTTCCATTGATTGTTAAGTGGTGGCTCCTTTGAATGCTGTTGGATGCCGTTGATACATAGTTTAAGTAGAATAAATTAGGTAGTTGAAGCATCTCCAGTGCGAAAGGAAAGTTGCGAATTAAAGTTAAAAATTTAAATAATAGATAAAAATTTAAAAGAAAAGTCTAATTTAAAAAGTTGATAATTGGAAGAGCGTGATTTAAAAGCAATTTTTGTTTTTAGAGGGGTTCGTAGGAATCAAGAGGGATTTGAATGAGTCTTTTAATGTTATGAGAGATGGGATAAATTTTATGATTCTTAATGTTGAAATATTCGACGGTTTTGAGAGAGTTGAGGAAATTAACAACTTTTTGAAAGTTCTTCCTTAGGATTAGGAGTTTCAAAGCTTTATAAATTTCATTATTTTTCATTTATTTGAAGGCTCTAGCCATTCTTATAGAAATTTTGTACTGCTTTTAGCAGAAAAATCCTCTCACAGGAGATGCGTATAAGATTATTGGGCGCATTATGGTGGTATAAATAAGTACTTTGTTGTTTATATTCATTATAAAGTTCCATTTTATTAGAGAATAAACTTTATGAGATAGTCTTCGGAACTTTTCACGCGTGTGTTAAATATGGAGTTACAAAGTGAAAAATCAAGAATTAATCCTAGATATTTTGTGGACTGAGACCACGGGATGTGAATATCGTAAGAAATTGGGGGAGGAAAACCTCCTCCTCTTTTTGGTGAAAAGTACGGCCGCAGATCTGTCGACATTTATTTTAATTTACCATTTGTCGGGAATTTGGAGGTTCTTGTTTAGGACAAAGGTTACTGTTTTGGGTATTCTAAATTTGGCTTAAAATTCCATACCATCTGTATAATATATTTAAGTTAGTATGGGGACTTAATTAAGAATATTATTAACGCGCGAATAATTTAAAAAGGAAAGTTCCCAAAGGCTTCCCTGAGGTACACCCGCATTAATTGGTCTTGAATTCAATAAGATATCAAGAATTTTCACTTGGAAAAATCTGTGATTGGAGTAAGAATGAATGAGAGGAGAAGTGGTAGGTGCTGCTTTTCTCCTGTATCTGTGTCAAAAATCTGTTCGAGTGCAGTGTTTCCCGTTTGTGCTCTTATTATCTAAGATGTGCTACACGTGTGTCTTCCTGAAGATGGTAAATAGAGCGTCATTTATCGTTATCCTCTCTGTTGCATTTATTTTCATCCCAGAATTTTTGTAACAATACTTAACATATGATTCTCAAAAGCAAAATGAAAAGAACGTGTATTTAATTACTCTGATTTAAGGTGGTTTTAAGAAGGTCTAAAAATTTTCAAATAAAAATGGAGGCAAAAGAAAAGGAGGTGTGGGGGAGGGAAGGAAAAAATATGGTATTCTTCCATGGTTCTCTACACTGGTGCTCGATGAGGCCAATTATTCCAAGAAACGTATGCCAAGAAAAGTTATTTAAAGTATGCCGCAGAAAAAAATCAAGGATAGAATAAGAAATGGTTACAATAGGAAATTCGATACCATGCGAAATAACTGGTTATGGGATTGTAATCAGCAAACCTAAAAGATAGTTTAACATTTTAGTTATACATGTAATGTCATAAACTTAAAACACACCTAATAACTATTAAAAAGACGCCATGTACTAGACCGAGTGGTCAGGAAACACTAAGCAAAGTACATCGCAATATTTGTCAGGGAAAGGGTCCATTCAGAATCCTTCTAGATATCTGCTAAATATGAATGCATCAGCAAAAAAAAGCACAAAACACATCACTGATATTTTCCACGTCTTATCTTAGCAAGGCAGAATTTTCAACGGTAGCAAAGAAAATCGAGAGCTAGGGATATTTAAAAACAGACGAAAGTAACTTTATATATATATATATATATATATATATATATATATATATATATATATATATAGTGATAAGATTGTACATCCAGATTCTACGATAGTTTGCTCTTACGCAAAGGGCTGGTTTCCTAGATGGGTAATTCCATTATCGGATTCTATGATGATTTCGTAGGAATTCAATGGAGATGCTTGTAATAGTTTTACTTAAGTTTATTAGGAGAGATGAAGAGTGAAAATATATACACGTTAATTTATATACAGGTTATCTTTATTAGGAGTAAACAGTTCTTCTGAGACGGATAGATTACAGTGTAATTAATCTTATCCTATATCGGCGATGGGAGTTGGAACTCGCTCTGGCGTTCGGAGCATACTTCCGACGCGGGTAATGCGAAGGAGAAGAGAAGCTGAAAGTGAAGGAAAAGAGAGAGAGAGAGAGAGAGAGAACGAAATGTCACTCATTTTTATTCTGGATTAGGTGGCGCTGCACGAGCTATCCCATGACGCTCATTCGTGGGGCCATCTATCGGGTAACTGAAGAATTGGTTTTACAGTACATTGGAAAATAAAATTAATTTTTTGATAATTAGCCGGAAAATCATATATATATATATACAAACATAGTGTGCAAAACTTAAGTAAGTTAAGTAAGTTTTAAACAGATAGCGATGAAATTGTGGAAAATAGGTTATTGCGATCAGTACAATGAACAAGCAATTAAGTAGAAAGGTAATGTGTGTGCAAATGTTTGGAACAAAACTTCATAGGTGACGTGAGTGTACGCAAAACGCGTGTGGTCAGCGCGCGCAACTCTACAATAAAAGGAAGAACGGAGGTGCAATTAAAGACATTCGTTGCAAGTGCAAGTGAGTTCTTTCGTGAAATAGGACTAGAAGAAATCACCTGAACTACTTCCCATGTGGAAAAATGTTCGAGAAGCTGGAGGAGAGGCGTAGTTTGACCAGTGTAGCTGAAGAGTTCGGAATCAACAAAAGTGTCGTTTCGTGCGCTTGGAAAGCCTTCCAAACTATAGATACATCTATTAGAAAGGTTGTTGGTGGCTGCCCTAGGAAAACAATTTCAGTGGATGACCGATATATCGTCTCGCAGGTGAAAAGAGTCCGATACCATTCAGCAAGTACCATCGCTCAGCAACTGTGTACAGCAACAGAGTGACAAGTGTCGCAGTTTACTGAGGCCAGAAGCCTTCACAAACGTGGCCTATTCTCCCACCATCCTGAACTCTGCATCTCTTTGAAAGTTAGCCATCGGTGGCTCCGCTTAAGTGGTGTAAGGAGCACAACGACTGAACTCCATTGACATCTCATCAATGGAGTCGTTTCCTCTTTACGGATGAGAGTCGTTTCAGTGCCACAAGCGATTCTCAATGCCAGTTGATTTTGAGAGAGATCGAGACACGGTTTCTTCCCTGTAACATCATGGAAAGAGGCCATTACGGTGGTCCCGGAGTTGTTGTTTAGGGGGGGGGGGTATTATACTGAGCTTCACGTTTTCGACAGAGATTCTGTAACCGGACATCGCTATTGTAAGGAGGTGATTCTTCCCATGTGTGAATCTGTTCCGAGGGGCTTTTGTTCCAGACATCGTTTTTATGAAGGCAATGCACGGCCACACCGGACTGCTGATGTCCAGCAGCTACAAGAAAGGGAAGATATCACTCAAGGAGATTGGCTAGCGTTCTTCTCAGATTTAAATCCCATTGAACATGTGTGGAATGTTTTGGGGAGACCCCTTGCGGCACGATTACATCCACCGAGGAACACCCAACAACTGAAACAGATGCTGATTGAGGAATGAGCACTCTTACCTCAAGAACTATTGGACAATCTGGTGTTGAGTATGGAGAGAAGGTGCAAAGCTACCATTGCAGTAAGGGGAGGGCATATCCCATACTAAGGAACAGCTGCTTGTTGTTCTTCCTCTTGGACAGACAATCATGTGTTGCGATACTATGAGTAGAATAAAGCCATTTTTTTGTTTGATTCCATACTATATGCATTATATTCATTTTCAGCAGCAACTATTCTTTCGTCATAGTTTGAGTACAATATGCTATCTCTCAGTTCTGAATTTCATGTTTCTCACAGATGATTTATCGGGTCGTGTAGTTGTGTCAAAAAAAAAACTATTGTTTAAATATTGCGCACCAGTATATGTATATATATATATATACCGGGTGTCCATAATTAAACGATCCGACTTCAAAATTGTCTACAGACGAAACTATTGTTCAGAAAGTTGTAAAATTCTGTGTACGACATAAGGAAGGGATGGGAATTAGTTTGAGCAAATAAACAAAAATTAGTTCAAAATTTCGCCACTAGAGGGCACTTTTGAAGGAAGGCCACATTTATTACCGGTTTACTATTTGTATTTTATCGCTTTTTTATCCACAGGACACGGTAAAACAATAACTGATACTCATTAAAAAACACAATCTCTAAAATGAACTGCAAACTTTAATTAAACTTCTTCGATGACTAATTTTCAAAGGATTTACACAAAGGAAGACGAAAATATGCAAATTTTTTTGACGTCACACAGCAACTGTTATAAAAGCAATAAACTTTTACGGGAGATTAGTTTATTTTCAGTGTGCTTGATATTGCTAATCTGAATGTCATTACGTTTACCAGATCGAGCGTTGTTAGTAAAGTTATTCTATCAAAACGATAATTCCGCAATAGTTGCTCTACGGAAATTTCGGACATTAAAGGGGATGCGAAAAGGTCTATTGACTGCTACAAATCTTCGATTAATGGTAACCAAATTTGAAGAAACAGGATCGTTGAATGTTCGTTCTGGAAGAGGGAGAAAACCGTTTCTGCGGAAGCAATAGAGAAAGTTGCACTTCAGTTGGAAGAGGACAAATTATCCAACGTGCAGGCTAGTACAAGTGTTCGCCGTGTGGCAGAAGCATTGGATCTGCCTCATTCAACTGTCCAGAAGATCATGCGAAACATCCTCCGTTACTATCCATACAAGCTTCAACTTAGGCAGGAATTGCTTCCACATGATTTCGAGACTCGACATCTGTTCTCACTGCAGTTTCTTGCTCGTTTGGAAGATGATCCAGAATGGCCTTGGAATATCCTCTGGACAGACGAAGCACACTTTCATTTGGACGGTTCGGTGAATACTCACAACTGCCGAATTTGAGAAACAGACAATCCGCATTCCACCTTACAAGTTCAGCTATACTCACCAAAAGTATCGGTGTGGTGTGGGTTTTCCGCGTCTTTTATTCTTGGCCCGCATTTTTTCGAGGAATTAGGTGCTGGAGGTCCAGTAACATTTTCTATCCCTGGACAGCAATATGCATCGTTATTACGGAATAAAATTATTCCGGATCTGCCAGCACGTCAGTGTCTTTCACGATTAATTTTTATGCAAGATGTAGCTTCTCCACACATTATACGTTGTGTTAAAGACGTTCTCAAACATCACTGCACAGAAGAACGTGTGATCAGCCGCCAATTTCATCATCTGTGGCCTCCCCGATCGCCTGAACTCAATCCATGCGATTTTTGGCTTGGGGGCCATTTAAAACAGCTGGTAAGTTGTGATCAACCAAGAACTTTACCTGATCTCAAAGACAGTATTTCACATGTTCTTAACATTTCCCAGAACACACTGCGGTCAACGGTGGAACATGCTATCTTACGATTTCAAATAGTAGCTGAAAATGATGGTCATCATGTTGAACATTTATTGTTGTAACAAAATTTGTAAACTGTTATTAAATGTATGCTAAATATTATCTCCATTAAAAACGCCCTCTAGTGGCGAAATTTTCAATTAATTTTTTTTATTCGCTCAAACAAATTCCCATCCCTTCTTTATGTCGTACACAGAATCTTACAACTTTCTAAACAATAGTTTCGTCTGTACACAATTTTGAAGTAGGATCTTTTAATTATGGACACCCGGTATATATATATATATATATATATATATATATATAACCATGCAAATTACCAGACAAAACATTGTTAGCAGGAAAATGAAATAATAATAATAATAAAATATTCATTTAACTTAACTATGTAAGAAAAAAATTATGTAAAATTCCAAAAGAAAGTAAATTAAATGAAAATTAAACTGACAAATACCAGAATTATCAAATATATATGTATAATTTTTGAAAAAATGTCTAAAAAAATTTGAATAAAAATAAAATAAAAGGAAAAATATTATATTTAATGTTGTAACAGGCTGTAGTTTGTTAGGCTGGGGTATTCTACAATTATTGGCTAAGCTATCCCCATCAATGAAATATATTATTAAAAAAAGTAATAAAACTAAAAATACTTAAAAAAGAGATCAAAAGTTAAATTCTGTTTACACAATTAAGCAAAATATAATGCAAACCAATTGAAATCCATTATTACAATAAATAATATCACTAATAAAATAAAAATGCTATTATAAACACAGAATGTAAACTAAAGGGGAGAAAAAGCTATTAACATATATCCACACGTAGGAAATCGACAAATATGGTGTGCAAAATACCCACTGATTAAACAAACAATTATATAACGTGCAGTTATAAACAGTTAATGTGCATAAATATTGCAAATAAAACACAAAAGTGAAAATAAATTGATTACACAAAGTTAAAATATAAGTAAGGAGCAAAGAAGCTAATGTGACTCCGCTCAATTTCAAACGATTCGAATAACTGTTTCTGATTGTTGCCTATAAGCAAACAATAAATTCTAGAATCGAACTGTTATAAGTATAAGGCTCACACACAATTTACATTGGATCTTGAATAATAAATAAAATTACTATTAAGAAACTAAAAAAAGTAAGATATTATTATTAATAACAAAATATAACAAAATTACAAGATCATTACTTTATTTAATGAAAAATAAGAAACAGCGAAATAATTACTAACATTAAAAATGAAATGAACTGTCAAAGAATAACAACGCCATCTATCAAGCTATATCATAACTAAATAAGACATAAGACTTGAGAACAACTACAAATATCGCATAAAAAAATAAGAATTTTAAAATTAATCATTAATCATCAAAATTATATAGAGAAGACAGACAGACAGATAGATAGATATCGCATTAAATTTGAGATGTTTAAGTATTGTAATATTTTAAATGATCTTTAAATAAATATACCGAAATTTCATGATTAATATCAATACAAAAGTGAAATATAGACGAAAATGTGATTCTGTCTTCTTCTTCTTTTTTTTTTTTTTTTAAATCTGTCATAATTGAATTATCTTTGAGCGGAAAATTTTCTTTTTTCCCTTCTACTTCTCCTTTTTTTCATTGCGTCTTTAATTTGAAAGAAAGTTCACCCTCTCCGATTCAAAGCCTATGTTGTATTGCAAAAGAAATTTTAGACATATATTTCCGGATTTCTAAAAGATTAAGAACCATTGCTCTAAGATATTTCGATGGTACAAATAACTTTATATCTTAGGAGTCATCGTATAGATTAAGTGACATTAACTCAAAGTCTCAGAATGCCACTAATTTGTTGTTGTTGCTGATATCTATTTCGATAGTGATTTGTATTCAATTAATGTAGTCATCAACAACGTTTCCTTTCAAATCTTATCCCTGATTTCTATCAATAATGCATTGTATGATTTGCTTGAGAGAAAATTTAAATTAAAACTTCAAATTTAAAAAAAATTTAAAGTCATATCAAACTACTCGATAAAAGAAAAAAAAAATTCTGTAGCTCTCAAAGTTAAAAAAAAATTTAAAAATATGTACATCACATGATTTTGTATAATGCGTAGACTAAATGTCAAATTTTGCATCCTAAATATTACTGTTCATTCATCTCTCTCTCGAGTGAAGAAATTTATTAAATTGTCTTGATATCTCATAACAGAATATTATTAGCTGTAATAAATATAAGTGATCAAAAATTTTAATCGAGCTTTTATTTAAAGATAGATTAAAAAGTATAAAAATATTTTTTTAAATTATAATAATTCGAGGTAAAAAAAAACCAACGCATTTTTAAAAACAACATTTTCAAATGATGGCAAAGTTTATTTAAAAAAATTATTGGTGATGTTTTGCCAAATGTGACTACCCTGCTCCGATTCCTGAACTTAACGTTCAGCCAAAAAAAAAAAAAAAAAATTGCCAAATTTGGCAATTTTTGAAATCGCGCCAAGTTGTTGGGCTAAATTGCATTATTAAAAAAAAAATATTGATATATTTGTTAAAACTTGTCGCAAATGTCAACATATTGCATTGTTAATCGAGTAAGAACGATTTCCAAAGTTTCAGAGCTCTAGCTTGATGGAAAGTTGGTTAAATTAACGATCGAAAATTTGATGACACACTGATACACACACAGACAGACACACATCAAGGGAAATACATAAAAACGTTGTAAAATAATTTATAAAAGCTTGACGCCCTTGACTAAGGCAACTAGATCATTACTGATACACTAATTATCACAGCTATTTATTTGTGTGTCTGATCAAAAGTATCAACGCGTCAAACTTATTTTTATTACCTTTTGTCTACCTTTAAACAAAAGGTAGACATTTTTTTTTACTTTCATTTAGCTAATTCTTTTTCGACTGGAAATTTAAGACAAAAAAGGACGAGTTCTATATACATGCAAAATTTCAACTGAATTTGACTTTATTAAATGCAAGGAGCCTGGTGTTCCATTAGTTTCTCTTCACTTAGTCTGTCACTACTTGAGTATGTAATATTGTATTACCTTTGGAGACATATGTGTATACAAAATTTTAGCTCGATCGGATCGAATGACAGCTTTTAACTGAATGGGAACTAACCCTAATTCCTCATTCTGTTTCATTTAGTAAAACTGAAATTGAAGTTACTTGCTGTACATATTTCCAATTTAAAAAATTCTTTAAATAAATCTCCTCTTTTCCCACAGCGGAACAGTGGCGTCCCAGGAAATAATTTTGTTGGGGAGGGGTGCGTATCGTCATTGCCCCGATAGAAGCAATTCCTTTAGTTTATAATTACTACTTGATAAAAAAAAGAACAGAAAAAGGCTTATGACTCTTATTTCTCCCATTTAAAACTGTTCAAGTTTTGATATACAATTTTGTGAAGTTAAAAAATTTAAAGAGTAAAGATCATTTAAGAAAAATAATTAAGATACCAAGAGAATAAAATTTGCATATTTGGAGGGGGAGAGATATTTCTTAGGGAGGCTTTCACTTCTCTCTTCATTCCAAACACTGAACCAGATGCACTATTTCAGAGACTACAAAGACTTTTTCTATTCGTTTCTCAGGATTCGGCTGGTTGAAATCCTTTTTACTCTTCGCGATGAAAAAAAAAAAATTGAGCACGACGAGAAAAAAGTTCTTCTATTCAAAATTTAGAATATCTATTATAATAAAATAAAAGAATTATCCTGGTATATTTTAGTTTCGAGAAAAAAATCAATTTCGAAATCCTTCGAAACTCCCTCCTGGATACGCCACTGCAACGTAATATCCTTTTTTTAAAAAAAAATTCCTACAATACATTGAACTTCCACTTTTATTCTTTCCAAATTCCACACAAAGATGAGCTGTCTTCTGCAGATCATAATAAAGGGGAGGAAAAACAAAGAAAACATTCTATTTCAATCTCCTCAGCGCGAAATGTGGTGGTATCTACAATGCGCGCGTTCGACTGTGTGTGATTCGAAACGACGGGAAAAAGGAACAATACGAATCACGTGAAGCCGTATTTCCCCCTTCTGTTCCAACCATGACGTCATACCGCGAGGGCAGTGTTTTCATGGCAGCTTTTTCGTAAACATGTTTACGTCTGACTCCGAGGAAAGATGATAAAGTAAAATGAGAAAGGATGAATTAAATAATAATAAAAAAAAAGAGCTGCGGGGGAAAAAGAGATAGAACGTACGAACTCGACTCTTGAGATTGGTTACTAACTGAACGAAAATATAATATTCTATTTTGGATTTATGTTTATACAGAAGGATAAATTGGACTGAAAAAGAAAAAAAAGTTTTTATTCATCATTATCATAACAGAAGTGTGAAAAAAAAAAAAACACTACTTCGAATGATGACGATGGACCTGTTTTTTGAAGTTATTGCTGATATTTGTTAAAAATAGTTATGCTAATTGAATAAGTTGTTTGTGAATAACACTAAAGAGGGTGAGATAAAAAAAAATAAGACGAATTTTAAATCAGTAAATGAAAGTTATTAATAGTACTTTGCTTTACATTTGTAAGTGATATGATGAAATAAATATTATATGTATGCATACATATATTAAAAATATATAATACATATATATGTGCAATTTAATTTTATGTTACATCGAATAACTCAGATGAAATTATTAACAATCAGTCAAGTGTTAATTTTTAAATGAAATTATGGTTAGTTACTAATATTATTTATTTTGAGAATTAGGAAACTAATGAATTTTTTTTATTTATTTATTTTACAAACAAAATATCTTGATTTTTGCTTGTTAATGTTTCCAACTATGCATTTATATGAAAGTAAACCCTTTATTTTTTATCAATGTTTTTGAACGAATTTATTATGACTACGCAGTAACAGAATTATCAGCCATTAGTAAGAAAATTTGAAAAAAAGTTTTTGAAGTCATTTTTTTTTTTAAATATAGAAATCATTGGTTTTAATTTTTTTTTTTTTTTTTTGTCATATTTAAAAGGTTTCTTTTATTCAAATAAAATTATTATAATTTACTCTCATCAGCTTTGAGTTAGTCGGTAAAATGAGATTTATGGTTTCTCAAGGTCTTGAGATCTAAATTATTTAATTCGGTTTCAAATGAGTTCTACTTTAAATATTTTAAACTTATAAAATTATTTGGACTTCTTTGTACTTGAAAAAATTGTTGCTTTTGCTTCGTAACAATCTGTATTTTCGCCCCACAGAGCATCATTGTTCTTTTCAATAATTTTCATTTCAATTTCCGCCCTTATATTTTTGCAAAAATTTTGGATTATTGAGGAATATGTAATTTTTCAATTTTTTTTTTCCCTCTACAGGAGAACTTGAAACCACAGTTTTGAAACTAATGATGAGAAATGGAAACTAAAAAGAATGAATTCTTTATTTTTTATTCATCAACAAAAACCATAACCGAGGTAACATAATGGTCATGGTCGCGGACGGTAGTTTTCATTGAGTTGTGGGATCGAGCCTTGATGCCACTGAAAACCGGTCGTGTAGCCGGAGCTGATGCACTTAAAATCTGTCGCGGCTCAAAGTCCCATCATTGGAGTGGTGGGGAAGTTGGAAGAGAAAAGTGCCAGCTCAGGTGTTAAACTATCCTATTGTTAAAGCGAAACTTGTTTGGTTGAAGTTCGTATGTGAAAGTCTTAATTTATATTTCAAGCTTAACTCCTATATTTGTACGGCTCGTGAAATTTCCGAACAAATTTCATAATCATATCAATATTTGATTACATTTTCTTAATATTTCAATTTTCTTTATTTGTGTGCTTATAATTGTATATATATACCTTGTATTATATGTATATATTTTTGTCTAATACTTCATTTTTAGTTCACGAGTTTGTGACCTCCTTTTATAACGTGCCAACTAACCAAATATACTCCTGTTATGCGTCTTATTTTTGTGAGAAAAAATTCTACTGTTATTTTTTGTATTTTTTCTCGAGTACTTTTCCTGCTCTGTATAAACACATTGTAAAATTTTATTTACTTTTGAATTTTGAAATTATGTAGTATCTTATGTTCTTTTGTCAATAAATGTTGAGTACGGGTTGATTGTCTCTCGGGAGGCCGGCTTATAGATCTAAACCCCTTGGTGAACTCGGTCCCCTTAGGCATTCTCTCAGTAGTCTTCGTTTTGCTTCTAGTGCGACGTTAATAAACCCAATCAATCAATCAAAGAAATGGCTGTTATTTCGCAAGTATGTTGAAAGTTTTTATTAAAACTTTGAGCTTGTATGCTTTCAGTAATTAAAATATTAATCCCAGAAGCCAAAATATTAAATCTAATTTATTCAGTGCCGAAAAAAAGAAAATTTCTGTGTTTCAACGAAAGGATCTGAAGGCGTGTATTCACTGCGGAGCCGATCGTTTAAATATAGCAGCGAGTTCCCTTTGTGTTCATTGAAAAACCAATAGGAAATGGATAACAGCGAGCGTATTCAAGAACAATAATCCACCAAGCGAAATAGGGAGAGCAATTATTTGTTAATTACATTTATTTACAGTCTCCACGCACCAATTACTTATAAACAAATAATTATACTTTTACAAATTACACAAAGCTTCCAAACAGCCTATATTTTAACTTAACTCACTTTTGCGGTCAGGAAAAATTACATCAAAAACAGAAATAACCCACTTTACACGGTCAAGATCCAAATGTACTCTGAAATATTATCCATGAACCAGTGCGCTGTCTACACGAGACAAAGCGCCTCCTGGCGGTATCCAAATAATTTATTTTTTACAGAGCGTTTCGCAATCAACTCTCGAATTGTCTTTTGAATCTGTGAGCAGAACCGTTTGCTACTTAGTCGGCTCTTTTAAGGAAATGCACCTTAGGCTATCTTCTCGCGTAGTGTTAAAGAACAGGATTCGACATTGAAACATCTGTTCCGAAAAAAAAAAAAAAAAAAAAAAAAAAAACTTTATTTTAGCGTCAGAATTTTGCTGTCTTTTAGAGATAAACGTATTTTAAAAACAACTCATTTCTATTTGAATCAATCTCTTTTGTTCTGGTGTACAATGTGCTCCATGTTTCTTCTACTATACTGTAATGCTAAATGGTCTTTAAACTTTACATATTCATACGAAAAAAATGACGTATTTTTGGAACGTACCTAAGAATACTGCATCATAAACGGATGCATGCTTTGAAAGGTTAAGAACTTATTTGAAAACTGGAACGGTTTTGTTCCTAGAAACGTGTTCGAAGTTTCGATTAGTTTTTTAAACGAAGGCAGCTTTGAAGTGGAACATGTTAAGCTCTTTTGCAAATGTAATATTTTTTTTTTATTTGTGTGGAAGAGAAAGTATAATTAAAGAAAGGAAAGGAAAAAAAAAATTATGAAAGTTTAACGAACCTCAAAATAAAAAAGTCCCTTTCTCCAGGTGTTGTATTGAAATTTCCTCACTTAATTATCCGTTAGTTTATCGCAGTTTATTTGTTTATTTAAAAATATACTCTGTAGAAAAACTACATACGGTTTCCATAAATATCAGATCTCAAAAAAATTCTAAAAATTTATAATTTTTTCATGAGACACGTTATGTATATTGAGGAACACAATTATGTTGCGATATTGTACTGTGTACTATACGGATTAATTATTAAAAATAAATAAATAAGTTAACATGTAAAATAAATTATACAAAAAAAATAATATATTTGGATAATACTTTTTAAATATATTTATGTATATATGCGATAGAAAACAGGTAATCTATTTTTTTCAATTCTTAATAAATTTTTGATTTTATAACCGAGATCACCTGATAAATGATTTTAGGCGATACTGATAAATATACAATTACTTACAAGATATATCCTATTTACACATTTAAGAACACATTTAAATTATTTCAATGGTAATCATTCAAAAATGGAACAATTATTGTAGAATGATTAAAAATAGATTAATTTTGGATTTCTTTACATTTTCCGTATCACTATTAGTGAGCAGTGGAAATGTTCCTAGAAAATGAGCTATTTTAATTATAATGATTATGACAGAAGACAATTATTTCGTATTAACAGAGTTTTTTGTTATTGTTGAATTATCAATGCACGACGGATTAATATTTTTTCGAAATAATCCAGTTTCATAACCTTCATAATTTCTTGCCAATGGGAATACTCAGACAGAAAGGTCAAGTCGGCTGTATGATTACGAAGTAGATAAAGGTGATATAGTTTTATATTTCTTCATGCTTTTATACTATGATTCGTCTTGTGATTGTCATGGGTATGGATGGAGATCAAAATAACCTATTATTTCGAATCAGTTCATCTAAGAGAGCGAGAGCACCCAAGTCAGAGGACCGCCAAAATTCTGCTCTTTGCTATTTTGAATGATTCAGGGTCGTTTTCCTCTTTCTGCTTTCCCAAGTGCATAACCTTCTATATCACAACGTGTTTTGGCAGGCCATACACTGCTAGAGGAACCCAAAGATAACCCAGCGTCCTTCCCCACTTTGCGATCCGCTTGCATACTGGAAGCAAGCAAATGTTCGACAAACCACCAGTCCACCTGCTCCTAAATCTCCCTCTCTCTCTACCGAAGAATACGGCTAGCGTCACACACCTATGCCTCACTGCCACACAGCTGCCCGAATAGAGTCATTAATCGACGAGCGCACGGACAATCCTCTGATAGTCCTCATCTCAGCAAGAATGCTATAAAAATGAAAGAGCTAGATCCAGACCTAGATCTGAACGATTCCAGGCGAAATACAATGGAGGATAAATAAACTCCCCCAACTGGGTTCTTTCTGCAGGCAGGTAAGAGACCTGATAAAACAAGTTTTAGAACTAGAAGACCACATTTTGGTAGGTCTTATAGTATACCTGCCAAAGAAAGCGGAGGAACGGTAAGGATTAGATTAAATGATTATGAACTGGAATGAGTCGCTCCGACCGCTAGGTCTTTGTTCTTTTGTCAATTTCGTAATCGATTTTCACACCTAAACGTAATCGAAAACTGAATTGTTTTCCCGTTTAAATGTTTCTTTTTTTAATTTTCAGTACAATTTATTCTGTTATTTTTTAATTCATGAACCAATTCTAAAATTCTCGCGTTTTTATACAGGTTTGAATTCAGAAGCGTAAAATTGTGTAAAAATGAGCAAAATGATGCACAAAAGTTTTGCTTATGCATTTATAATTATTCAAAAGAATAATTTTGATTGTCAACATATATTTCAGGGCTTATTATGTAAGATTAACTCAAAGATGTTTGAGTACAGCTGGTGTATATATATATATATATATATATATATATACTGTAGAATACTGTATATATAATGTAGAGTATATATATATACTCGATTCCTAAAAGTATCGAGAAATTTTTTTAATTATATAATTGGACAGACAATGAAATGTAACTAATATTCTTCGAAGTATGAACCTTGAACAATAATACAACGAGTTCAACGGAACTGCTATTGTTCGTAGCACGGTATTAATTTATTTTGCGAATTGTTTCGAAGCTTTGTGGTCAAGGCTTCTTGAGCATTCTTGGCAGTGCCGAAATTGTGTTCTTTAATTCCATCTTAAGTTTTGGAACAAGAAAAAGTCGCAGGAAGTTATATCTGAACTATATGGTGGATAGGGAAATACAAAGATATTTTCTTGGGATATATACGCAATCACAATCAACACTGTATAAGGCCCAGCGTTGTCATAGAGGACGATTTAGCAGCCGGCGTTATTTCAGCGGATGTTGTTCACTCTTTTCCTTAAAAGTTTTAGCACTTCCACGTAAAAATGCGAGTTAAATGTCTGCCCAGAATAAACTAATGCATTGTGAAACACTCCTTTGAAGATCAAGAACAGAATTAGAAGAAGTTTCACTCGTGATTTACTCATCCGAGTCTTCTTTTGGCGAGATGAGTTTGGGAGTGAATATTCGGTACTCTGTCGTTTAGTCCCTTGATCATTTTAAAGCACTCAACTTTCGTCTCCGGTTATGACTCTTTCAGAACGCTTGGGTCACTCGTGACAGGATACAACAATGCTAGCATAATCGTCTCAAGAAATGGTGGATCCTATCATTAGTCTTTGTGGTCAGGGCTCAAAACTTTTAGTATCAGTTTCTCTCAGATTTTGCACTTTTTCCCTTCGTCAGCAACGACGCAGTGAACGACTATTTTAGGCAGTCTTACCATATCCGTGATTAAACTTGCTCTTAAATTGCGGTCTGAGTTCCAAATATTCCTCAATCGTTCAATGTTGCCCTCTGTTTTCGATGTCAATGGTCGTTTATCTTGCAGGTCGTTTTCTCCGTTCTGTTGACCGTTCTTATATGTATGGTGCCACTTCTAGATGTGAGAATGGGATAACACTTGGTCGCCATAATTTCTTTTAACATTTCCATAGATTCACTACCACATTTACTAAGTTTAAAAAGAAAAAAATTGCTGCATAACGTTGTTCACTACTCTGCTGCATCATGAGCGTGACAGATCTGTTCACACAGTCACTCTCTAAAAGGCCACTGCAGTTGCTCAGACAAATCGAACCACCTGCTGACCGTTGTAATGAGTAACTGTAACTTCAATACGTCTGCAGTCACCAGCTGTTTCCTTTTGGCAATGCGCCAGAAATGCGAAATAAAATTGTTCTCATTACTTTCCAGATAAACTTATTAAAACATTTTTCCACTCTACTTTGGCTGTAATCTACTGTAGAGCAGTTTGTCTTCGCATCATTTTATGTTTATTGGTTAACGCTGATGTTTTATTTATCTTATTATACTTTATGAAACCACAGTTATTCAAAATAAGTCTTACTGTTGGCCTAGAAATTATTCCACCAAAATTACGGACAATTTCAGCCGCTGACATTCTTTTGGCGAGATGGATAATACATTCACGATCTCTTTGAAGCAGCTTTGATTTGGCACTTGATCTCTTCTGTACCATGCCAGCAATTCCACGTTTAATCACGTAACCTACAGCAGTTTTAAATTTACAAAATTCTTCAGCTATACGGCAAATTGACATTTTACTTCCCCGTATGAACTGCACTCTTGCATTTCAATTTCCTTGTGCTAGATAATGTCAATTACGCATTTCAACTAATTGCTGCTTAAAAGAATTTTAGAGTTTATATGTGAATGAGGTTAGACCCGTAGAAAAAAAAATTTACGTATCGATTTGTAATTAATTGTCGTAAGTTAAATATAACAACGGAATAGGGATTATCCTCACGATTATGAACATCTAAAAATGCAGAAAAAAATTATTTTTTTATCGATAATTTTATTTTTATATTTTAAAAAAGTAATAATTATGGTTTTTTAGAATAGAACATTAAGTATGTTTTCACAAATATTTTCAATTCGGTCAACTCGAAATAATCAATAATCTTCATATATATATGAGAAGGTGTGTATATATTTATAAAGTAATGAAGTTGTAAATTGATATTGAAAATTTTAAAATTATATTATACGTGAAATTCAAAATTAATTGATTGCATGCATTAAAACTTAAGCCAAATTAATTTGATACAATTTAAATGCTAATCTCCAGTAATGAACACTTTTTTGAGCGGCTATTTTCAACTAAATATATTTTTAAATCTCTAATCCTTTAAAATAGGTACAATATAATGTTTTCCTTTCTTGCTTTTAATTTTGAACGTTAAATTTTGCATGTGTATGTAAAAAAATGCTAATGGTGGATACAACTGATATGATTATAAAAATTCAAGATTTCATTTTTGGTGGTTATAGAACATTTTATGCTCCCACAAGGAACAAAATTTTACTCAAATTATTAAATAATTTTTAAAAAATATAAGAAATTCGTAGTATTTATATGAAATCCGAAAAATCAGAGTATGTCGAGTGTTCATTCTCCATTTGTATCATTCTCAAAGTCTTATAGAGTGTTGTAAAAAGTCTTTCGGAATATTTGGATATTGTTTGGTGAAATGGCCATGAATAACAGGATATAGGACTATTTAAATTTAAAAATTAAGACGTCTTCAAACGAAACATGATCTTTGGATTGTTCACTTCCTATGCAGTGGCTCATTTCATTCTTTCATTTGGAATACATGTAAATAGATGTAATCGAACACAAATATTGCGATGTTTTTGACAGTTTAATTTGTTTTCCATCAATCATTTGGTCGCTTTTATTAAGTTCCGCCTTTGAATTTTCGTAAGAAAATATAAACATTTTTTTTATTCTTTTCACTCTGTAGCAGTTAAAACTGATATATTTTCATTAAACAAAAGAATACATCAAAATAAACTAAACTGTTTCTAACATATTGATGTAAAACTCGTTAATTCTCAGAGTTGAATTTATAATGATAATTTTCATGATGGAACGAATTCGAAGTATATACCATCGAACGATCGAAGATATAGTAACAAAAATTAATGGAAATGAAACAGAACTATGTACTTAGTGGTACAAACTATTTCCCAGAAAGCTTACATTCAATTCAAAATATTTTTATAGTTAACAAATGTTTTTAGTTAACATTCCGAGACCAGATGTTGCTACGGTGAAACATAAAAAAAATGACTTTGTGTCTTCATCTTGCATTGGTTTACTGCATCTAATTGGATTATAAGTACAAATCTTAAGAATAAATATATAACATCTACATCTGTAGAAGTTTTATCTAAATCTTAATCGAATGATTGAATTCACAAGTCCTTATTTTAATATACAAATATTTCTAGTAGTAAGTTCTTTACAAAATTACCTTCAAAAATGTTATCATACTTTCATTATAAATTTTGAGAAATGTTTCCTGATATGCACTGCGAAAACTAAAAGATATTTTTAGAGACTGAGTTTAAAATCTCGTTACATTTAATGGAAGTGAGGTAAATTTAAATAATCAGAAGAAAAAAAATGCTTTATTTTGAAAAACCGGGGAGTGTCATTGTCAAACAATTTGATTCTAAGCCATTATAACTGCATCCAAAAACATTTTCTTTCGATGTTTTGATTATTAAATTTTTGTAAGCGATTCAAGGGTACTTCTACTTTCTACAAATATTTTCTTGAAAAATGAATTCATTTAAAGAAGTTTATTTTGATGACAATACCTAGTTTTACTTGTATATGTTAAAAACGCCTCTCAAAAATGTGGTGGACATTTCCAATTATGGCACTAAAAATAGCTGTTTAAGTGTGAAAAGTAATTTAAAACTTTTGAGCTAAGTAAAAACTGCTTCATATGAGCCTCATTTAAAAGCAAGTTAAATTTAATATTTTTGAAAAAATACCTGATTTTCTTTTTAAAGAAGTTTATTTTGTTCGTAGATTTAAACCTTGAGACTTGTATTTGAGAATTAAAAAGAGGGAGACTGACTTAAAATTTTATTATGTAAATATTTGAATCTATTTTTAAAAAAAAATGAAGAAGTAAATACAATTTTTCAGGTAACACCTATATCCACATGCGCCATTCCTCCCCCTCCCTTCCCTCTCTCTCTCTCTCTCTCTCACACACACACACATATATATATACTATATATATATGTGTGTGTGTGTGTGTGTGTGTGTGTGTGTGTGTGTGTGTGTGTACATACACATAAGATACAAACACAATCTTGGAGGATATATCCAAGATTTTAATTGCTTCTAAAGACTATATTGACTTTAAGTAGAAAAGCAAAAATAAAAACATTTGTTTATTTTTTGAAATATCCTGAAATCTATTTTCAAACTCTTATTTTAAATCGCAAAGTAGGACTGTCTTTCCATTTTCAGGATTATTTTCGGCCAACTTCGCATTTATTTGGGTTTGAAATAATTTCAATTTTTTTTTATCACATTTAACACATCGATCAATAACTCCCGAGACTAACCCAGAGATGGCGCTCGTAGTAAACCAGTAACCAGGTCTTTCTAGAGTACTAACCTTTGCTTGAAACGTGTCCAAATTTTAAGTCGATCGGACCAGGAAAAAGGTTTTTTGAAGTGAAGTGAAAAAGGTTTTTTCCAAGTGGGTGCCGCGATTGCTTTCGATGGAACAAAAACAGCAACGAGTCGATGATTCAGAAAGCTGTTTATCGCTATTTACTCGCAACAAAAAAGATTTCTTGCGGGAAAAAAAAAATTGGGGGAAAAAAAAAAAAAAAAAGATTTGGAAAAGCGTTGGAACGATTGTATCACCCTAAAAGGTGATTAACAAAAGGTGTTATGTTGATGAATAAAAAAAAATTTTGCAAAAAAAATGTTGTTTTCAATGTTAGACTCGGGAGTTATTGATCGATGTGTTAAGCTTTGAAACATTTTTTCTTTGATGGCACTTGTTTAAATAATTTAAATAAGCAGTCAAATGTACCAAAAAATCTTAATCTTCAAGCTAGTTGCCATCGTCAAATTTATTTGATTTATTAATCTTTTTAACATTTGCGGCCTCGACTGAGCCAATTCTGTTAAGTATATAAAATCGCTACACTCATCATCCAAGTATTTAAGTAATTCCTGAAATGGTGATGGGCTTTTCGTCGAAGGGCTTTTATAAATTTCTTAATCTTGACGATAATTTGCATTACATGGTCCATTTTAAAGACTTTTCCGCTGAAGTTTTCAAGGCATGTTAGTTAATTGTACTTCACCAAAGGAGAGTTTCCAACCGCAGTGGTATTCATGTTTTATTAATTTCATAGTTGCCGGTATTTCAAAAGAATCCACTTCATCTCTGCTGAAGTGAGGTTGCTCTTTCCTGTGATCTTGTTACTGCTTGTGTTTTTCCCGAGTTCTCCGCTTAGGCTTTCGGCTGGCGTTCTTGGAAATACTAGACTTTGTGAATTTGCAATTTTTGCAATTTGTTACTTTCTTTTCCTTCTTCTTCTCCTTTTTCTTTCTTTCTGTCTTTTTTTCTTTTCTGTCTTTTTTTTTTTTTTTTGATGACTCTTCCCCACCTGATACTTAGTCCACTCATCGAATTATTTTTTGTTTTATCAGGTCCATTCCAGTTTCCAGTGTAGAGAAGTTTTGAGACCAATCTTTACTATCAAAAACTTCTGTTTTTCTTAAATTAACATTTAGACTAACCGGCATTCTCAAAGAAATTATATATATATATATATATATATATTGATAGGGTTTTTTTATTATATATTTTTTATTATTTGGATCATGTTATCGTGTGTAATTCTTTATCTTGGTCATGTCATCTGAGTCTAGTGAGGAAATTTCCCTTTTGCTTCACATAATTCCTGCTAATAGTTCCCTGGAAGTTTATCAAGACATTTTAAAAAATTTAATTAAGTTTTGTCAGACTAATTAGGAGTGGAGTTTCAAGCGTTCGATAAAATTGCACAGGAGAGTGAAAGTAATCATGAAATTCTTTCCTGTGATTCTTCAGCACCCAATTAGTCGGTATTGCTGAACTAAATAATGCCTTGAAGGAGTTTAAGATTTAAAATGACTTATTTATTCAGAAAGCTTGAAAAGTCTCAAACAAACTGACTCGCTGACCAAACACATGAAAAACAATTAAACATCTTAGAAGCGAAGCGTTAGCCTCATAAAACGCTGAAACTTTTAAGAAAACTATCGAATCTGTCGTTGCATTCAGTTTGAAGCCTTTGTATTCCGAAGTACATTCAGGCCGAACTCGTTCCACTCCAAAACAACTCAATCTAAGCCTCGTAAGGTTGCAAAAATAAAACCAAGAAACACCGAAACATTCCAAGAAGTAAAATCAAAAGTCACAGCCGAACTTGTCAGTAAAAATTTAAAAAATCGATACAGTCAGAATGGCGAACTCGCAATAAACTTTGCAGAGGTAGCCGAAATTCCAAAACTGGAATCAGATTCGAAACAAATTTCTTCTTTAAGAAAAAAATTCGAGATAAAAATCAACGTTTTTATATGTTGGCAAAGTTTATTAAAGAAATTTATTGAAATATTAGTTAAAACTGTTAGTTATTTTTAACTTTAAAATTTACTTAAAAAGAGACATTTGTGAGTGTATTACAAATTCATAAAACTCATAAAATCAAATATGCATTTGAAAGTTTGTAAATCATTCTATTAAAAAAATGGGAACCAGATTTCAGAAAAAATTATTGTGATAAGATACGGTGCCAAATATATTAGAATCTTTCTTTCTTGCGAATGATTACTGACTGAAAGTCAGCAACACTTACTATCTCCCCTTTGTGAGTTTTACGATACCTCATGTGGTGTATGGGAAGTTCCCGGTGTTCCCAGAGGGGAAAAGAATTTTTTCCCTCAATCCTAAAAGCGCCGAGGGAAAAGAATATTTTGACTTATTAAAATTATTGAAATATTAGTTAAAACTTGTCGCAAATGCCTAAATATTGTATTGTTAGGCGAGTACGAGCGATTCCCAAAATTTCAAAGCTCTAGCTTGATGGAAAGTTGGTTAAATTAACGATCGAAAATTTGATGACACAAACTCACACACACACACCAAGTGAAATTCAGAAAAACGTTGTAAAAACCCATACCTACTCAAGAGGAAATAGTTAACTGAATTTCATTTTAAATAGTTAGTAATTTATATATTTGTAACAATACCGGAGCTGGGTGCCACTTTTATGTCCCACTTCGGTATCGGAAATACTGACCTTACTATTATTTCTAATTCCATAAATTAATTGATTATGAGTGGGGGAGGGTCTTATACCTCGAGTCTCTTAGGTTCCACCTGTTTGTTGGTATAGGACTCTCAAGTGAACCTTCGAAGCAATGCCCTCGATCAATTTAGCAAGTTCTAATATGCTACCAATTACATTTCTGAGGATTCAAACACATTTGTTACTTCAACCGAAAGTAGTTATGCAGGATGTCCAGCGAATAAACCCCTGATTTCAAAATTAAAAATTTCAAAAGCAAGGATCATTAGAAGTATGCTGGAAATGGTATGTTTACTATGTGAACTGTAAGAATTTTATCCAGAAGTTTCGAAATAGAAGTTACAAAAGCCGCTAACAGATGGCGCTGCAATCACAATACGATTACGTCATTATTCGTTTGCGATACTTCTTTTTATCAAACGATGGACATTTAGAAAAAATTGTGTTGCAGGATTGCAAGGACTATTTACGGAGGACGAATTTATACAAAATGATAATACAAACTTTACGGAGTACAGCACCATTTGTTAGCAACTTTTGTAACTCATATTTTAAACTTCTTGATAAATTCTTGCAGATCACATAATAAACATACCGTTTGCTACATTATTCTATTGATCTTTGTTTTTGAGATATTTAATTTTGAAATTAGGGTCTTATTCGCTAGACACCCTGAATCTTCTTCCAACATACATTTAACGTTATGTTTGTACAGAAAAAAAAAGACATTATGTCGATTTTGTGCTTAATTGAAAATTGCTTCAAAGTTTCTATAACATTAATGGATTTCGAATCGTTTACGTCTAAAATCCACAGTAATGCTCTTCTTAGGTAATAAGTTTTAAAGGTATAAATAATATCTTAATCCAATGGTGTTGAAGCAAATAAGTAGTGTTAGATGGTAGGAATACTACTTTGACGTTGGGACGACTCAAATCTTGGGGGTGACATAGAGAATTACTTAAAAATAATAACGCTTAGAGCTCAAGTTTTTCTGCTTTGAATAATTTTCAACGTTCGGCAACAAAATAATTTTAAGAAATCACTCATCAAAAAATTTTTCCGTTACCTAAGCTGTTGAAGACTTTGCTTCCCAACATATCGGTAAGGTGTTTTTATTTACACCATTATATATATATATATAAGTTTAGCAACTCAGAAAAAAAGAATATATATATATTGAGACACCTTAAATCCGGGAGCAGTTTTATCTTTTTTCGATATAAAGGTAGGCATTTTTCCACACTAAACCCAGTTTCATTGGTTTTGAAAAGTTGATCTGCTGTTATGTATCCTTGCTCTTTTATAATGGCCGTGGTAGCCTAGTGATCATGGTCATGGACTCGCGGCCGGTGGTTTTCGTTGAGTCGTGGGTTCAAACCTTGATGCCATTAAAGACCCACCGTACAACCCGAGTTGATACACGTTTAATTTGTCGAGCCTGAAATTCCTCCCGTTGGTGTGGTGTGTAAGTTTGGTGAAGGAGGTGCCTGCTCGAGTGTCATCCTCGTCACTTGACCGAGGTTCAGATTCCTAAGGTCCATCACCAATAGTCCTTGTGTTGTTTCTTGTGCTACGTAAATTGAACCAATCAATCAATCAATCTCAATTGTTTTTCTATCATGTTTTTTGTTCTTCATTATTGTTTCGTTGTTAATTAATGTTCACGTCCTGGCAGTTTCATGATCAGCCGACGCAGATTCCCTTTGAATTCTTATGCACGGAATTGCGAAACGCTTTCCGAATGTTTCGCACGAACTTCTTTTCAGATAAAAGGTTGGTGTAAGAGATTATTTTAGGTTATTGTAAATTTTAAGTACTTTTTTAAATGACATTACCATCGAATGGAATTCGTTTTTGACAAATATCATCCATCGAAATGCTGAGTTACCTTAAGTCACTTATTGGCACCCGGAAACGAGAAAAGTACTTATTAATTAAGCAAATTTAATTTCTTGGATTTTTTTTTGATGAATTTATTCTGTTCATTGCATCACTGTTACCCCCCCCCTTTTTTTTTTTATCTTAGAGCACCGGTATTTATGATATGTGGACGTATTTCCTTCATTATTTAATAACTATTTATAAATTATCAATAAAAACAAAACTCTAATTAAAAATAGTTGAAATCAGTACAAAAAACTTTGTTAACTACCAAAGAATATATATAACGTCTCTCTCTCTCTTAAATCCCTCTTAATTCGATTTGTCCTTGTTTATATTCAAATAATAAAGTTTTAGCTTACCATATCACTCATTCCAAATCAGGCGCCTCTCGATTATAGTAGATTCTATCCTTATTAATCTGACAAAGAGTCACTTCCAACATAAACGATTAATTACGATGATTCAATCCAATTAACAAATATGTGTCGGTTTATCGTTATTCTCAATCTCTCTTCTCTTTCCTTCCAATTATATTTTACTTATATATCATTATCTTCAATTCAATTCCCTGTACTTTTTTTTTTATCTTCATTTGATTTACCCAATCGCGTTTCATTTGGTTGGGAAGAAATTGCAATTTTATGCAGTTCAAATAACCAAATAGTCACCGAAGTTAGTGAAAATCACGAACAGTCGAATGTGTCACAATTTTGTAATACAAGTCACTTAAATTCTTAATCTATTTACATTAACAATTTCAAAATATGCCCGTGGGCTCACTTGTTGAAAATAGAAAAGTGTAAAAATACATTGAAGAAACTGAAATAAGAGTGAATTTTACAAGTTAAAGATCGTCAGGAGACTTAGAGTTTTAGATGCATATCCCGAAAAAAGCATCCATAAGTAGTTAACATTCTACTTTTAAAGATTTCATAAAATACTAAACAGCTTTCTAATAAAAAAAATGAGTTTTATGGGAAAAGTACAAGGTGTGGAAATAAAGTTATGCTGATCTGCTGGGAAAGACCTATAGTGAGAATAGAGAAATGAACGTGGTCACTTAGATACATGAAAACACGTCATTTTCGACATATTACTGTTTGTCAGTAATCGAACCGAACTGAAAAATGCGAGCATGGAAAAGTATTCAATTACAGCAAAAGAAAATTCAAGTAACCCGAAAGTTAAATAAGGGAGACTCAAAAAAGTAAGATTGAATTCCCGTGGAATTGAAATAAGAATAACGAATTTCAAGTTTATGATGTGTCGCGGGATATATAAAAAGTTGTTTTCGAGTATTTCTAAGGTGTTTTGCTATTTATGCGCAGAAGCACTGGAACTGTTCAGAGATGAGATGAGTAAACACCAGTAATGGAATATATCCCTGTTGTTAATGAATAGTTTTTGAGAAATCTTGAAACCTCACATCACGAACTTATCGACACCGGCCAGCAAATACGAAGTTATCTATTGGAAACAATAACGCAAAAAACCAATACGATTCCACTGTACATGATTCAAATCGCGATGGTGAGTTTTCGAGAGAGACTTCGTAACCTCATCGCCATTGTAGTGGCCTCTACTTAAAACTACCCGCCATTTTGATTTTTTGGACGTAATGTTAATTCTATGGAAGTTCTACTTTTCCTCTCAAATCTTTACTGTTTGATCTATTTGAATGCAATAAGCTGTATCAGAAACAGCAAAAATTAATGAAGGCTTCTGGGGAATCACTTCTTTCCTTCGATTTTTAAAAATATTTTTGCCTCTATTTAAGTGATTCGTTTATGAGACTTCCGGTCTTTAAGAGATATTTAAAATATTTTTAAGAATCGGAGGATAAAAGGGGTTCCACAGAAACCTTCATTATTTTTTGCTGCTTCTGATGCAGTTTATTGCATTCAAATAGATCAAACAGTAAAGATTTGAGAGAAAAAGTAGAAATTCCATAGGATTAACATAACGTCCACGAAATCAAAATGGCCGTTAGATGGAAGCTTTAAAGGGATGTATTTTTCAGAACATCTTGAATTCAAAATAGAATATATTTAAAAACAATATTTTTCAGAAATAAATAAGAAGAAATTCTGTGTTTTTCATTTGCTTAGACGTAGAAGCTGAGGCAACCTTTCCGTCGCACCTTCACCTGAAATGGAGCAAGCGCACGAATGTACTAAATGCAACATTACAAAAAAGCAGAAATGTGATTAATCTGGATCTCTATAAATCATGTAACTTGCATTATCACTAAGTGATTTCGTAATGTGATTTGTCAAATGTGCATCAAATAGAAAATTATCTTTCCTAGGGAGTTTTTTTCTTACGTAATATCGCATTGATGATATCTGGATTGATTTTATGAAGAAATCAAGCTGATGGATTAAATATGGACATAATCTTAATCTCTTATCAATGATTTTCTTGTGAGTTATCGATTCTATATTAAGCTGATAAATACTCAAAGCTGAACACATCAAAGACGGAATTTTGATTTATAAAAAAAATATTTCCTCTGACCTATAACATTTATTTTGTTGTTCAAACACCTCAAGTTTTTTTTATTTTTATTTTGACTACAATACGAAAATTTAAGACAGTTTTGTAAATTATTATTTAAGTATCGTAACAATTTATATTTTCCTTGATTTATCGAGGGGAATATATTTCCTACATTACACTATTTCTCGTTCGAAACATTTAGCTCCAGATGTTTAGCTAAGGTAGCTTCAATGCCCGGGGACGACTGAAGATTTAGAGCACTCTCCTCTTTGCCGAAATATAATGGATAAGGGAAAGAACATCTTAAAAAATATATTTAAAATAACTGTATTTTAAGGAAGAAAATTAATATATTTTTTAAAATTTTAAACAGCTTTGTTTTATTCTTAAAGCACTTTTAAGCTTATATTTTCCACCACATTTAAGGTCAAAACGTAAAAATAATGTAGTTATAGCGTCAGAAATGATTCTAGGTACGAGTTAAGAATATAAGAGTAGTGGGGGGATAAATTGTCTGTGGGTTATATACGAGGGAGGTTTTAAAAGTACTTGTATTTGAAGACAGATGGCATCATTAGGGTAAATTGTTGTTACCATTGGATGCTACCATTTGTTAAACGAAGCCGAAACAAATCTGACATTGATTCAAAGTTAGTTTTGATTTGGTATTCATTTACTGACAAATCACAAAATTTGACTGTTTCCGCGTCGAGTTGTCGATGTCATTTTGCGTCGAAAAGTCAGCATCGGTGAGACCTGGATTCACCATTATGTACCGGAAATCAAGCAAAAATCAAAACATTGTAATATTCCTGCTGAATCTTTTCCAAAAAAGGCGAAGATAGCCTCATCGGTTGGAAAAGTGACGACGAAGAACTTTTGAGGTGTGAAAGGCGTCATGATTTAGAATGCGAGTTACTAAAACTTAGACAGCTGTCTAGTGAGTCATGATTCTTACAAAAATAAACCATTTTCAATTCTATGAGTGCCATCTATTGGATTTTCTAAGGACATATTGAACGCCCCTTGTAGAACTAGTGAGATCTTCGAAATTAAAAAGACACAAAAGTCATAGAGAAATCCATCCTCATACTGATGAAAGGATTAACTGAATATGCGAATATTTTTTATTTAATAATTAATAGCAACAATGGACGACCATAAAAATAATCATATTCCCTAGTTCGATTGGGAATAATCCAGTCCTCAATCTAATCTAAAATCTATGGAGCAGATTAAAACAACTTGTTAATCAAAAGCAACCCTGGAACATAAACGAATAAACAGAAGAAGGCTGTAGTGATCCATATCTCATAAAGTATCGATCAAACAATTTCAGATTTATGCTCATTATAAAGGTGACATTTCGCCCCCTTTAGCTGTTTTTTGTTTGGTCCATTCAGTTGTGAGTTACAGGCTGTTAAAAATAAAAGCCAACAAAGAGAAAATTCGGTATATTTTACAGCTTTTCTTTGATAAAGGAGAAAATGTAAGCCAGACGAATGATATTGTGAATGGTGTTTATGGTCCCGACAATGTAACAGCCAATTACATGCAATTTTGGTTTCTACAATTCCGTTCAGGCATGTTTGATGTCAAATATGTACCTCGCACGAGTAGGCCCGTCATCAAAATGTCGATAAAATCACAGAAATAGTCGAAGTTGACCAAAATGTTAGCGGTCGTAGCATCTCCTAGGACCTAACAATCGACCATAAAACAGTTTTAAACCATTGGCTCAAAGTTCGATTAAAAAAGAAGCTCTATGATTGGGTGTTACACCAATTAACACAAAGAAACATGATAGATCGAATTTCCCTCTGCGAAGCATTGGCCAAACGGAATGAAATCGACTCATTTCTTAAATGAATGATGACTTAGGATGAGAAATGGGCCGAAGTGCGGTGAAGCATGTCAAACAGTCCCCAAACCAGGAATAACGTCCAGGAAGGTTCTGCTGTGCATTTGGTGGAACTGGAAAGGAATCATTTGTTATTAGTTGCTTCCATATGGCCAATCACTAAATTTGGATCTCTATTGTGAACAAATGGACAGTTTGAAGCTAGCGATTGACCAGAAACGGCCGGAATCGGTCAACTGGAGAGGTGTTGTGTTTTATCAGAACAGCTCCAGGCCACACACGTGTATAGTGACTCGCCAGAAAACCCAGGAGCTTGGTTGGGAAGTTTGATGCATCCACCGTATAGTCCGGACCTGGTACCAAGCGACTACCCATGTTTTTCTTGCATTGTAAAACTTCCCCGATGATAAGAAACTCGCATCAAGAGAAGTTTGTGAAAATCTATTATCAATTAAGTCTTTCGCCAATAGGGACCAAGACCTCTATGAGAAAGGCATTATGAAACTACCTATAAAATGGCAACAAATTATAGAATAAAACGGCGCATATTTGACCCAAATTGGAATATCTAAGACACATTAGTTAAATAAAGTCTCGAAGTTCACGTAAAAAATTATACCTATTATATAATTTCCATTTTCAGAATTTTTGTACATCTCATTATTTGCCTACTTACATTTTCTTCTTTTTAAAAGCCTATCCAATGATAATGAGCCATTAAATCGCAAAAATATACATTTTAAATAGATTTCCACAATTTTAGCTACTAGTGTGCGTATGAAAGAACATGAAAAAATTCTAAGATTTTTTCATGTTCTTTCAAGAACAAGGCCTTTACCAAAAATGTTCTGATAAGGCTCCCACTAAATTCTCAGCACAGGTTAAATATCTTTTTTCTTGTAATGTGTAAAAATGAAATAATTTACTGCTCATTACGAAAGCTACTGGAAAGCCGTTTCTTTAATTTTCTTTTTTAACGGCAGTTCTTGCCGCAAAATTTTTTTTTTTTTTTTTTTTTTTGGTTTACATATTTCAATTCGCATTCACTTAAATTATTTATACATCTCAAATTCTCATTTTCTATGAACTATTTATTAAAGATTAGAATACACACATTATTTATGCAGGAACTAAAAGCTTTTTACAGAGGCATTAACAACTTATATTTCAAAAAGGCTTGCAAGTAATGATATTGTCATTCAGAAGGACCTTATTCGTCATATAGTGCTAGCACTAGATTTTATGGCAAATCTATTTATGAATTTTCCATATTCACAAAGTGTGGCTGTTAAATCATGAGATTGACGCTGTAAAACATTTCCTTTTAATGTCATACATATTTATTTATTGTCACCTTCAATACACACCCCTCATTTATTCCTATAACGCTCCATGCGAATCTTCCATTGTTCGAAACAGTGCTGGAAGTCTTTTGTCAGCACCTTCAGGACACGTGTTGCTTTCACTTTCGCAGCTTCAACGTACTCAAATCTTGTTCCTTTTAATGCAGATTTCACCTTAGGAAACTGATAGAAGTCACATAGCGTAAGATCCAGCTGATAAAGCGAATGGTATTACGCTGGCATGCTGTGCTTGGTTAGAAACCTCTTGACAGACAAATAGAAAATATTTGTCCTTCCACAATTCTGGTAATTTTTTCCTTATTCTTTGACGGAGTTCAGCAAGAAAGGGAAGGTAGTAATGTTGATTAATAATTTGACCCTTCATGAACCCAGTGAAGATACATAATCCCAAAAATATCGAAAGGAAAAAAAAAACCAATCATCATTGCCTTGAATTTTGATTTTCTCACTGAAGCATTTTTGGTTCTCAGTGATTGATCGAGAGTTTTGTTAATGTAATATTAGAAGTAACATCAGGGATATTGACGACGGTCCTCGTAATTTTGAACTTCGGTCAAGGGACGAGGGCGATACCTGAGCCAGCATCCTCTACTCCTAACTTCCAAATCATGCCAACGGGAGAACTTTGGATTTCGGCAGATTTAGCGTGCATCAGACCCGGGTATACGGAGTTTCTTTAGAAGTATGTCTCGAGCCTATGACCCAACGAAAACCGCCGGCCGCGAGTCCGCGACCATGACTGCTACTGTGGTCACTGGTTCAAGAAGGGATGTGCATCTATTGGTGCTTGGTTTCGGGATCATAAGTAAAAAAAAAAAAAAAAAGAAGCCCACGGTTCATCACCCGTTATTATTCTTTCCAATAAGTTTGGACTATTTTCAGTGGCAATGAAAGTGACAGCACAAACATTTTTGCAACCTTCGTGTTATTCAAACGAGAGATTTTAGGCAAAATTTTAGCTCACACTTTTTGCATGTTAAAAATATAATGGTGGGAAAATTTGCCACACGGATTCTTTGTCAATTCTTACAGTCTCAGCAATCGTACAAATACTTAACCGACGGTCACATCGAACCAGATGAACAATTTTTTCGATATTATCATCCTTTTTTGACGTGGAAGAGTGGCCGGGGCGTGAATCATCTTCAACATCTTCTCAGCCATCTTGAAAACGCTGAAACCTCTCAAAACACACGCATGCTATAAACATTCATTGATATACACTTATTTCATTAAATTATAAAATTCAGTAACGATTTTTCCAAATTTCATGCGAAATTTTACAAAAATTCGGAGCACACTTATAATTTTTCTGGCGAAACAAAAAAAAAAAAAAAATCTCTAATACGTACGCAGGCTACGGCTATACGGATTTGCTTAACGTAGAGAGAGACAATGTATTCGAAAGAGAAAGCTTCACGCTGAACAGCTATTGGTCGCTGGTGGTTTACGCATGCGTACTTCCTCTGTAGCAGCGTCAGTCTCGTTATTTAATATTTGCACCTCGCACATTGCAACGGATTAAAAGGTATATATGAATTGACTCTACAGGGTTATTCAAAATGATTCATCCGATTTCAAAATTCCTTATTTTCATAAATAAAAGACACAAAATGATAAGTAATACGTGAATGAAAGAGGAAAATATAGAAGTTGTTTTTACAAGTGTTCGATATAACTTAATTTAGTTACACGTACAGGGCAGTTCGATATGTGAATTCCTACCAAACTGGTTTATAAAGTGTCAGTGATAACAGAATGTATAGCAGCAGAAATACGCTATTTAAAATCGAATACATTTGTGGTTAATACACTTTATCTTTTACAAGCCCCCAAAGGAAGAAATCGCAAAAGGGCATATCAGGTGACTTAAGTAGACAGCTGTGTATCATCAAATCATCTAGGTCATTGAAGCCGGTCACTCGCGAATTGCGATTTAGCTCCATGAAAGCTTCTAAAACAGCTTTCGTTAAATAGTTTCACGAAGAACACATAAGGGCCATTTATTTTTCCCAATATAAAACTTCCGTAATTTTCTCTTACATTCATGCATTACACATCATTCTGTGTCGCTTATTTTTGAATATATGTGGAATTTTGAAATTGGACGATAATAATCCTGTATTTTGAAATTGGACGAAATTGGATGAATAACCCTGTATTTAGTAAAAGTTCATAATATTATTCAAACGTTTTTACTGAAGAGAATATTATTTTTTGAGAAAATGATATTGTCAAACTACAATGAAATTAAATGTTATTCCCTAACGATTTATTCTGTCATTTTTTTTAAAAATATTTTTTCCAAACTGAAACTAGTTCAAATGCTTAAAATTCTACAACTAAGTTTTTTTTAAAGCAGTAGATAAAGTAGATTTAATAACTTGACATACACTGATAATGTGAATTTTACTTTATACTTAAATTAAAAACCTCTCGAAAGATAAATTTATATCATAATTTATCAAAACTGTTCCTTCACTTAGCCAAATATCTGGAGACCCATTCCATCATTTTGGACTGAAAGACTGAAAATATGATTTTATCATGCGATATCCTAGTCTTCATTGAAATCTTTCACAAGAGAAAAAACTAAATTTAATTATTTAGTATCGTGGTCAGAGCCAAAAACATAGCAATTGCGACAGATCGATGATTAGACTAACAATAACTATTTTCTACTTGCTGAGAATATATATCTGAATCAGAAATAAAGAAAATATTTTGTGTATAATACGGCCATTAAATTAATAAAACAAGACCAGGATTCTAATAATTAAGTCTATGAGACTAACACATCAATCAATAACTCCCGAGACTAACCCAGAGATGGCGCTCGTAGTAAACCAGTAACCAGGTCTTTCTAGAGTACGAACCTTTGCTTGAAACGTGTCAAAATTTTAAGTCGATCGGACCAGAAACAGCTGAGTTATCGAGGTTGGAGTAAAATCGTTTTGTAGTTTGTTTAAAAAATGGAAAAAACCGAGTTTCGTGTTCTGATAAAACATTGTTTTTTAATGGGTATAAACACCGTGCAAGCGAAACAATGGATTGAAAAATGTTACCCGGACTCTTGTCCATCAAAAGCAACGATTTGTCGGTGGTTTGCCGAGTTTAAACGTGGTCGTACCGACACAAATGACGCGGAACGCTCGGGTAGACCTGTGGAAGCCGTTACACCGGAAAATGTGAGTGAAGTGACAAAAATTATAATGAAAGATCGTAAAGTGAAGCTCCGTGAGATTGCTGAGATGACACAGATATCATATGGAAGTGTATTTACTGAAAAAGGTTTTTTGAAGTGAAGTGAAAAAGGTTTTTTCCAAGGGGGTGCCGCGATTGCTTTCGATGGAACAAAAACAGCAACGAGTCGATGATTCAGAAAGCTGTTTATCGCTATTTACTCGCAACAAAAAAGATTTCTTGCGAAAAAAAAAAAAAAGATTTGGAAAAGCGTTGGAACGATTGTATCACCCTAAAAGGTGATTAACAAAAAGTGTTATGTTGATGAATAAAAAAAAAAATTGAGAAAAAAATGTTGTTTTCAATGTTAGTCTCGGGAGTTATTGGTTGATGTGTTAATTAAGAAGCAAAGTTCTTTTTATTTAAAAAAAAATGTATTTTAAACTCTAATCTTGAGAGATGTTTCAAAAGTAAACTTCTGCTTGGAGAAGCAAAATATGAATTAATCAAAAATGAGAAAATAAGTGAAAGTTACATCTAAAATATATTCGTATACTAAAGGTTAAACCTTAATTCAGAATCAACGTATCGGAATTTAAAGTTGAATGAGAGAAGTAATGCTATATAAAAAATATCTCTTCTTGTTCACGGCATGAATTAAATTTTCCTTAAATTTCTTTCTTGTGATCTCACCTCTTGACTGCATTGAAAAAACTACAACATACAAATATGTACATTCAGATACTAATGATTTTAAACCTTAATTCAAAGTCGATGTATCTTATTTTTAAATTACACCATCCATCTCTTATTTACTCATGGCTGAAACTAAATTTTCTTTATATATCATCCTTGCGATCTCTGCTCTCGATTGCATCGAAAAACACCGTAATATTCGTTCAAGCATTAACTAGATTAGCTTCAATTCTCAACGTATTTGCGTAAACTAACTTCGGAAAACGAAAGTAAAATCGATTGAAAAGAATAAAATCATACTAAATGATTCATTAAAAATAAGAGTGAAGCTCATGAACTTATAAAAATATTTCCTATAATAAACATCGTCACTACAACGCAGCTGGATAATGACTTCTAAACCGTGACTTTTTAAAACACGTAATCAATCTTTTGTTTTATGTGAATACACTTTTAAGTAGAATCTTAACGAACGAGAGAGAGAGAGCAATCAGCTGTTTCGGTGTGTGTTTTCCCTGTTCATATTCATTCTCTTTTTGTGTATTTAGATTAATTCTAACTACGTTTTGATCGTCTGATTGGGTGTAATACGCTATTTATGTTCTTTTGCGTAGTATTTTATTCTTATGTGCTTGTTTGATTGTTACCGGACGTCTCTCTAGGCGTTGCGTCAGCCGTAAACACAATTGCTGCTGCACCTGATTTGTGATGTCATTGGCTCATTGCAGATGTAGAAAGGTTTTGGCGCCTACCAGAGAAAGACGTAAAAACAAATACTTGATGGTTCTGTGAAAGAAATGATGTTATGTTTGGCTTATTTATACAGGAAACGAAGCGAAGTGTAAGAGGAAACCTAGAAAATGTTTTTTAAACTATATTATTTTATTTAAATTACGTAATCAAGATTGGGAAATATAAAAAAAAATCATTTCAAGTTTCCCGCAGGTAATCTCAAAATCCAGGAGACATGTATATTTTTACTTTCGGCTGTTAAAAAGGGTACTGCTTAAATAAGGCTTCATTCGAAGAGGAAACAAAAAAAATCTTATCTTCTACTTCCTCTTTAGCAATCTAAAATCATAATTGATGATAAATAAAAAAAAATATTACTCGTAAGTACTGAAAAAGTTACTAATAACTTTATGATAATGAACTATGATTGTAATAATGAAAAATATCACAGTGAAGAAACTATAATTGCGATAGCAGTTTATTTAGGGCAATATGTGCTAAAATTAATTAATTTGGAAGTAAAAAACACCTTTACCGTTTTATTCATTTGGTTTTAAGGCCACGGCAGCCCAGAGGTCTTGGTCACGAATGGCGGTTTTCGTCTAGTCTTGGGTTCGAGCCCTTCCAGCCGGGGCTGATGATCATTAAATCTGTCGATGTTCAAAATTCTCCCATTGGTATGGTGTGGAAATTTTGAAAGGGGTGCCAGCTCAGGTATTACCCTCGTCATTCAACCGAGGTTCAAAACTACGAGGTCCGTCATCAATATATCTCGTGTTGCTTCTTGTGCGGCGTTAATAAAACCAAACTAAACCAAAAAATAGAATATTTCAACATTTTAATTTATTCACCGAGCCATTCTACTCAAGCAATTACATCGTAACAGTTGCATTTCTTACACTAATGCGGTGTAATTGCTTGAGTAGAATGGCTCGGATAAGAAAACCTATTATTAACTAAATAGATACGAACGTCTTGCTGGATAACTTTCAAGAAAGGCCTGTATATGTTCAAAGTATAATTGAAAATATTGGAAATCATCACCAACGATTTTGTTGATAAACCACAATAATATTAAATGTATAACTAATTCCTCATATTTAATGTTTCCACATCATTAAAAGAAGCAGCACTTGTGTGCAATTTCAGGAGCGTGTTTCTAATTAAATGTTTGGAAGAATTTTTGAAATCTTAGATCTACGAACACATCAATCTGTTTTCGACAGTTGTTTTCTTGTAGAGTTCTTTTGTATCCATCATCGCTCCGACATGTCAACATTATTATTGTTTTAACATTGAAAATTAGACACATTGAAAATAATCTAACGTGAAGAAGTAATTGTATCACATTATATCAAGCCATATCAATTAATTTGATTAGGATCGTGGCTTTCTTAGGTATTTCTATTAGAACGTGTATAATAAATAACATCAGATGGGTCGAATGCACACTTTTTAACACATTCATATTTCGCATCAAATATAGCTAATTTAAAAAAAAAGTAGATTTCTGAAAGCAAAGCATTTTCCAATTATTTATGAATCTCTAGATTTTATCTGTTTTATCTGAATATTGTGTAATAGAATTATCTCGCTCGAATCACGCTTGCGGTTTTACTCTAATGTACAAGGTGTTTCGAAACTCAAGGGCAAAAATGTAATGGGTGATAGAAAACATCTAAAGAAGAAATTGTCACCATTTAGAGTACAGGGTGGAGAACCAACGCTGATCCACTAGTTGGAGCTGACGTTGACGTTGAAATTCAGTGGGAGCCCGGAGCGCTCCACCAGCCCAAATCTGGCATTTAAATGATACATTGGGAGGATGGATTTTTCATGTTGGAGATGTGCTTCCTAGGTTGAAGTGTCGAAAATATCTTGATATTCTATTGGAGGGTCTTTGAGAAATAGTAGAATGAAGTTGGAGGAAGAATGGCGCCATCTATTGGAAGTGGAAGGAACTTCAGTGGAAATGAAGAACCGAGAGTCGAAGAAAAGCTGAGCTGAGAGATTGAAGAGGAGATCTTGTTTTTGGATTGGTTGACTGGGGAGTAGATGCGATGCTGCTATTGGCTGCCAGCGATTGTGTGTAAGTTACTATATATGTGATGGGGGGGAGTTTGATAATGGTGGTAGTGCTGTTGAATATTAAGAGCTAAAATTAAGTTTAAGGTGGGTTGTAATCTATTAGAATTTTCCTGGGTCTTTTCGTATGTGGGTGTAGTTGATAATCTTCTAGATTTTGAATATTTGGGTTATTAATATTTGAAAGTGAATTAAAGAAATTTGCGGCAAGTTTTTGAACATGTTGTTTAAAGGTGGTTATTTGCAGTGCTTTATAAATGTCTTTGTTTTTCATGTACATGGAGGCTCTGACGATCATCATGATAGTAGAGCTTTGGGATATTTCTAATATGTTGAGGTTTGATTTTGCACAATATGCCCATATTGGGCTGGCATAGCTGATGATTGGACGCATGGTAGCTGTGAAAATAAGTAATTTGTTTTGTAGGTTAATTTTGATTTTCTATTAATAAGGGGGTAAACTTTGTGGGATAATTTACGGAATTTTTCTCTTGTGTTTAGGATATGTTTTTTCCAGGTCAGATGTTTATTGAAAGTAAGGCCTAAATATTTTGCGTGTGTGTCCCATGGGATTTGATTTTGAAAAAAGATGGGTGGGGGTGGGTTTAATTTTCTTTTGGTAAATATTACAGCTTGAGTCTCGTCTACATTTACTTTGATTTTCCATTTACTGAAATATGTTAGGAGTAGCTCAAGGTGTTTATTTAGGGCAAAAGTAACTGTTTTGGGATTTTTAAATTTTGAAACTATTGCAGTATCATCAGCGTACATATTTAGTGTTGTCAGGGAATAATTTGGAATATCATTTAAGTAGAAGTTAAAAAGAAATGGACCGATTAAACTTCCTTGAGCTACTCCTGAGTTTTAGTTGGAGCTTGCGGGAAACGCGAGCTTTATACTTTCCATTACAGCGCCATCTAGTGTTTCACCATTTGTTCTCCGCCAATGCACCGTATGGTGAACATTTCTTCTTTAGATGTTTTCTATCACCCATTAAATTTTTGCCCATGAGTTTCGAAACTCCCTGCACGTGATTTTTATCGTTTTCAGATGATTTAATTTTAAGTTGAGAAGAAGAATTTATGCGCAGTTTAATTGAAATATACAAATACATACACTTTTTTTTCCTCAAAATGACCTGTTAAAATCTATTGAGGTGTCATCAAAATACTTATCAGTACTATCGGATCAGATCACCGTCGGATTACGGAAAACGCAGGAGCTGTTTTGTACCGAAGGCATAAAATAATTTTCTACGACTTGTCAGTCTGTGTAAAAATGCCAGATTAAGCATCGGAAAGGTGAAATGCTGGATTACAGAGGGAGTAACGCATTTCTGAAAAAAAAATAAATAAATAAAAATCTGTTCCTTTTTTATAGATAATTAAATGATGCCACTTCTGATTTCAATTTCCCAAACCTCTTATGACAGAATTTTGTAAGAACTTGATTTTTAGAGACCTGATTAAGAGGATTCATCATTTACAGCAGCACTCGGTAGGAAAAAGGAATATCTTATAGTTCAAATTTTTGGCACTTTGTTCGAATTCCTGCAGCTTAAATCTTGCTTTAAAATAGTAATAATATTGCACACGAAGCGTAAAATATGTAGAGAACTACAAAAATTAAATGCTTCTTTTTTTCTCATTTTGAATGCTTATTAAAAATGAAACCAGTTATTCCTGTGTTATTGTTAATCAAACTCGATGCAGGAAATTTTTAAAGTGTTTGATCGTCTTCAGAGTATGAGTAAGTTGATGAAATTTCTCATCGAGGAAAAGTCTTTAATTTATTATTTAAAATTAAAGTAAGATATTAGTATATGTCTAGTTTTTAGATAGGGTACCAATTGTTTATGTAAATAATAAAGTTTTATACAAAAAAAAAAAAAAAAGATTGAAAGATAAAATAATAATTGTTACAAAATTCGAAGCTAATAACAAGTATTATTCACCATATCAAATGAATTATTACTTATTGTTTTTCCACATAAAGATACAAATGTATAAGGTATGATTAAGATTGTGCAATTTTTATGATTGTGGGTCAATTTTGTATTGAAAACGCTCGGTAAGAGATGGGAAAGATAATTTTTAAGCTGATTTTCGAGAATTTTGAAAGGCCTCGGAAGAAATGAACGTGTGTCATTGGGATAGGGTTATAATTTAAAATACAGTATACAGCAAAGAAATTATTCAACTTTTTAAATTTTTTTCTTCTGTGAGCTATTCCAGTTTGCAAGCTCACAGAAGTAAGCCCTTGTTTATTTTCATTACTTCAAAACTTTCTAGAAATATATATCGTTCTAACGATATTTAAGAGAGAGAAATTACTTTTAAAGTTAAGGAATAATTTGGATGCGTATGCATATGCCAGTTGTTTGACTCAGATCAGTAGGCTGAAATGTGTGTGTGTAATCCAGGACAATTTAATACTTAAAAACATTATTTGTCATTTAATATAGCACTGTGAGAAATGAGAATACCATCCATTCAGTCAAAACAAAATTGAAATTAGTTCAGATTCTTATAAAATTAACAGCTAATGAATAAATAGATGGTTTCCGCTTGTATTACAAACTTATGTTGCTAGACTGGGACATAGGGATGAAAAATAACTTGCGGTCTTCATGTTCGTACCTTATACCAGTGATGAACTATGACTGAGCGAGTACAAATACTAATATAGCAGGTGTGCAAGCAGAATACCCCCGATTTGCATAACTGCGCGCATGCAGAACTTAGTTGTTCTAAAGTGCCCTCTCGTGGCAAGATGAGAAAGTGCAAGTGGTTCGTGGCCGCCTCATGGCATAGTGAGAAAGTGGTAAGTAGTTCAAAGAGGGCCGCGGCAAAGGGAAAAAGTATGAAATAATTAGATAATGATATATAAAAAATTATATTACTGCAGAATCAAAATACAAAAATTTATAGCCTTCCCATATTAGCCTCTTCTCCATATGTAAGAATGATTATTATTATTGTTCCATTTCTAGAATTCAAATAATTATTTGAAATAAATTTAGTTTGTGTGTATTCTGATCTCGAGTGCTCCAAACTATAATTTACTTTGTTTTAAATGAATGAGATTCAAATAAATTTCGTTTTCAATATTTTTTGACACACAATTTTCTCAGCAAAATTAACTTTTTAATAATGGCCAATAAATGCAAAAGCGCAGCAACTATATATAAAAACGTGAAATGCATACTTTTTTGTTTTCCATTTTTCGTCGAAATCATACATCTTTATTTTGTAATTTTTTTTTATATATTAAGCATGCATATCACAAACTTTTATTATAAACATGTATTTCATAACATTTTATGCTATCGAAAAGCAAATTCCAAGCTTACTTGATAGGCTTAATATTTGTATTCTACTTTATTTTCCGTGAAGTTATACTCAATTTCCTTCAACTTAGAACTTTTTGATTCCGTCAAAAATCAAATTTTCGATAAAATTATTAAAATATCTAAGCTGGTCAATAATTTAATGTCTTTCAGGATCACTGTTTTGTATTATTTTAAATAGTTTTTTTTTTTGTTTTTAAAGAAATAGGCTGTCTTATTATTAGCATATGTGAATTATTCTCATATTTTATTTTTTTTAAAAAATGTAAATGAATTTTTAAACATAATTTTTTCTTACATTTTTAAGAACAGTTTCTTTTTTATTCCATGATTTTATAATAGATATTCGATCTAATGATTTAATATCTGTAATAACTTTTAAAATTCAGTAATTATACTGAATTTTTGCATTTATTTGCATGCATTTAAAAAATATTCTTAAGTGTTTTTAGCTTTATTATATAGCTATACTAATTGTCTCCATTTTGGAATCACGGTATTTATAGTATTCTTTTTTTTTTCTATCCCTCTCAGCAAAAAAGTTGCTTAAAGCAGGTGAAACAGCAAATTGGTAATGGGGGAATCTAAAAATAAATTCTTCGTAACATCATTATTCTTTAAATAAAAATTAAATGAATACCGACAATAATATTTTTTCATATAATCAAGTAACTATTGCCACAAATACTTTTGTCATACGCTTTTTTTTTTTTATTTTTTCTTTTCCTTGTTAAGTATCAGCAATTGGAAATTTTTTACGTTTAATGCTGATTAGTTACTAGTACCAGATTAACCTCCTTTTTTCATGAGCTTGTCTACGTTGAAAATAGGAAATTTAAAGAAGGTGTCAAAAAATTTATTTTGTGATTTAAATAACGGAAATATTAGAGAGAGAGAGAGAGAGCTTTTTAGAACTATCTATATTTTTACTCAAATTGCAAGTGTTTTTAGAGTTAGAAAAAAAATGTGTACGCAGTGGTAAACATGTGTTTGTTTCTAAGCACTTCATAAAAAAATAAATAAATAAATAAATAAAAATTAAAAAAAACCTTAATTTTTGTAAAAAAAAATAATAATCTCTGAAAAAATATATATTAACTTCACTTTATATTTTTTATATTTTTCAAAATTCAGCATAAGAAAATTTCATTGTGTATTCAAATTCTTGATCTAGGATTTTTAAGTAACATATATTTACTATTCGTGTTTCGTCATTTAGAATATGTTTAAAACCCCAAGTTTAGGTTCTTACATATATAATAGCATTTAACTTTTCATCCATAAATTCAAAAAGAATTATTATGAAATTTGCCTTATTAATTTAGGAGGGTTTTTTTGGAAACATGTTAATTTTTCAGTATTTTGATTTTGATAATTTTTTTTCGCCCTTTTTTATACTATATCTGTTCGCACGAGTTTTAATCAAGATTCTTACGAATGAAGTTTTTATAAGGAAATCGTTCTCTCACACCTCCCATAGGAAAAAAAAAAAAAAAAAAAATACGAGCAACACGAGGAAAAGCAATACGAGGGCTATTGGTGACAAACCTCGTAATTTTGAACCTCGATCGAGTGAAGAGAATGACACCTGAGCTGGAATCCCCCTCTCCTAACTTCTACACTACACTTACGGGCGGACTTTGTGCCCGGATAGATTTAACTTTCATCAGTGCTGACTACCCGGCGGGTCTTCAGTGGCATCAAGGCCCAAAACCTATTGTTTTGAAAATAACCTCAATTTTTTTTTTTTATAATGTGGAAAGTATCATCTCTATGGATGAAATAGATTTTGAGGAAAGTGTACCAGAATATGAGAGAAAACGTTAAGTACAGATATTTTTCTCTATGGTGTGACACGTTTATTTATTGTTTTAAAATTCATTTCTTGTGTTCTGTTTATTAAATTCTTATAAATAATTAATTTATACTTCTGTTTTTTTAACAATAAAATTTGGAGCATTTTAATCTCGGCTACCTTAGTTAATTTTACATGGTTGAAGTTGGCTGATTAAGTTGATTACTACTTACTCACTTTTATATACTAATTATATTTATGAATGATTACTTTACTTATTTTTAATTACATTTAACTACAATTTTTGATCGTGCTTTTTAAGTTTATATTATTTTAATTATATGCAACCCCTTGGCTCGAAAGATTACAGTATTTAAATTTGTTAAAAGTTTCTTAGCTAGTTTAATTCTCCTTTTTTTAAGACAATAAAGATCGTAAATTATATTAATTCATTATTTCCAACTGGTTTTATTTCTCAATTTTTTTCCTGAGAATGTTTCTACGCTTGATTTGTTTCCTTTTGCATCGCATTATAACATTTAAAGGTTTTGTTTCCCTTTTATAATGTATTTCTTATTTTGTTTTTCATCACTATGTATCTAATTTAATATTCTTATAATTTTCTTAAAATTGGTTTTTTCCCCTTTTATCAAATAGTCTTTGTTAAAAATCTTAGATAATCAAAATTTCCTAAAAGCATTTTACACATATCATCTTACTTTTTTATATTATTTACATTTGTAAGTAATCTTTAATGATAATTATTGACTTCCATTATATATTATTTTTAATACGAACAATTTCTGAAGAAATAACCGTATTGTAATTTTATAGGTCTAATCTTTGTCTTAAGTTGTGATTTTTTTAAATTTTAAGTTTGATGATTATGTAAATTCTAATTGTATAAAATCTAATTAATGTTTTTTCCTTTTCTACTCGAATGGTTTAATTTATCATAGTTTAATATAATTTTTAAATCATCGTAGTATCGAAATATACAACTGAAATTCTTAAAAGGTAGCTTTCCAGGTTTAATGCTACCGACGCGGGAGCGGATTTCTTCAAAAGCCACACTAGTGGCCGTGGTATCTTTAATAGTAGTCATGGCCGTGGATTCTTGGTCGACGGTTTTCATCAAGTCGTGGGTTTGAGCCTTGATGTCATTAAAAATTCGACGAGTTGTAGGGGCTGATGCACGTTTAATCTGTCGCGGCTCAAATTCCTCGCGTTCGCGAAGTGTGGAAGTTAGGTGAGGGAGTGTCATTCTAGCTCAAGTGTCATCCTGGTCACTTCACCGCTACTCTAAATTAAGAAGTCAGTTGCTAATAGCCCGATAGTTGCTAATAACCCAATAGTTGCTTCTAGTAAGACGTTAATAACACCAAAAACAAACCAATCAAAAGCCACACTAAAAATAAAGCATGCAACGTTATCATAGTCGATCTACGTCCCAAAGCGTTGCCTGCACACGAAATGGACCCTTTCTGACGCGCAAGGGTACCGGGAGCACTGAATGTGTTAACAGTTACATTAATTTAAAAATTCAAGATCATACCTTAATTCTTAAATCATCATCAGGGAAGAATTAAAGATCTGAATGAATGGTAAGAACTTACTTGCAAAGAAAATTCACTATTTGCATAATAGAAGCCATTGTATGTATATGTATATATATATATATATATATATATATATATACACACACAAAGAAAAATTGAAATTACTTGAATTAAACAGTTTTCTAATTCTTCGAACTAAACGTAATAATGAGGGTAAGTCAAAAATTACACTTTTCGTTCTATAATTTTATTAAAAAAGATAAGTATAGGACAGATACATTATTTTTATATATAGTCCCTACCTTGAGCAATATACTTTGTCCAGCGAGCCAGAAGCTTCCGTACGTCTTCCTGGTAGAAGTTTTCCGTTGGTCGTGAAGCTACTTTTGCAGTCTAATCCCGAAACTCTATGTTTGAGGCAAAAGCATCTCAAATATCCATGTTCCATGTTTGAGGCCTCTCGAAACTTCCTTGAGCGATCAAAAGAGATGAAAGTCTGAGGAAGAGTGATTTGAGCAGTGAAGAAGGTCATCTGGGGTCTCAAAGTCTAAATAGTTGATCTAGATTGACGGCCGCTCAGTTCCCTTTTTTTTTCGGGGGGGGGGGGGGGGGGGGGGGGCTGCGTTCGTGCGACCACTTTTAAGTATTTCGATGCTCACACACACAAAACCGCTTTTACGACCTAAAACACTTTCTTTGTATTGTGACAAAATTTCCCATAAATTTCAACACTTTTCACTCTCTCTGACCACAAAAATCTGCACACTCTTCGTTGCTCCTCATTGGTGCTATCTGATAGCGGAGCTGACGTGATTAAGCTGTTGTAGGGAGACAACAAATGACGGTATCGTGCTTAAATACGCACACGTGACCACAGACGCGCCATCTCAACGTATGCGCACGTGGTCGTCACCTTTGTTTAATTCAATTTTAGAACGAAAAGTGTAAGTATATAATTTTTGACTTACCCCAGTACACTCAAGAATTACTTTATATAAAACTGATTTCTTTTAAATTAAAAAGGCCGTGATAGCCTAGTGGTCACTTAGTGGACTCACGGCCGGCTGTTTTCGTCGAGTCACGGGTTGGAGTCTTGATACCACTAAAAACACGCCGTGTATCCGGGATGATGCACGTTTAATCTGTCGTGGCCCAAATTTCTCCCCTTGGCGTGATGTGGGAATTAGAAGAGGGGAGTGCCAGCTCAGGTGTCGTACTCGTCACTTGACCGAGACTCAAAATTATGAGACCCATTGTCAATAGCCCTCGTGTTGCTTCTAGTGCGACGTTAATAAAACCAAACCATAACCAACAAAAAATCTGGATTAAAAAAAAATGATTGAAAGATTTTTAGGTGACAGTATAAATAAGAAATGAATTTGATTATATATGAAAAATAACAGAAGAAAAACACGTCTTATTCTTCTTTTCTTTATTTTATTACTTCTTCTCAACTCTTCAGCGCACCAATCTAGCTTCAGGGTATTAAAACTAATTGAAAACTAAAGTTACTTATGTTATAAACTAAGGCTTCTGTGTATGTGATAAGATATTTTCACTTTATGTTTTTTTCTGTAAGAAAAGAAAAACATTATTTCGCTCACAATGATGATTCTAAAAGGACTTATCACGCATGCTCTCTTTATTTTACTTATACGTTTTTCTTTCAACCGAATGAGAGAAAAAGGTGAGGCAAATAATATATTCTTTTTTTAAGCTTTCTTCCAGAGAGGAAAAAAAATTCCCCTGTTTTTAGTCATAGAAAGCAGATCGATGTCAAGCTTGATTTCTACTGGTCAAACGATTGATTTATATCCACAACTGTAGATTACAAAAAATCAATAGTCATATAATTTTTATTTCTTATGTCAGGTTAATCACACTCTGATTCTAGTATATATCTTCGTTACATACTTGTATGTATGCATTATTTAGTATTTATGTTATTATTTCAGTATAGCGTTATATCTCGTAATAAAATCCTTCTTTCCACTTGATTGAGGATTCGAAATCTATGACCGTTTTGTCACCCAAGGAACAGAGAATTCGATGGAAAAAAAAAGACTTGTGTCATTCATCAAAATCGACAGATGGTACCACACTATTTGCTTAATTGGATTAAAGTTCTACTATCGAAGTATTGTACTTTGAATTCTTTTTCAAACAACATCAACAGAGGTGAATCGTGACGTGATTTAGCTATTACTTCTTCGATTATCATTTCTTAAGGAACACCAAAATCGAGATTTTTTTTACCATACTACGCAATAACCCATTTTGTCGCATTTTAGTAATGTTATATCAAAGAGTTGAGATATATCAACCTAAAATTCTGAGAAAAATCATGATGAGGTTAATATAGTACCGCTAATTAAATAAACGACGGTAAACTCTGGTATTAACTATGCATATCAATAAACTTGGATTAATACAACAAGAATACACACACACACACACATATATATATATACACACACACACACACACACACACACACA